>QNGE01000752.1:0-113281 GCA_008508345.1 Paragonimus westermani
GCCAAGTAGTTAGAAGATTGGCAGTGAAATTGGTACCATTGTTAGTCACTAATACAATAGCGATACCTTCTCTGTCGAATATTCATCTGAACGCGTACATAGTGAATTCTGCAGTGGGCGTTTTTGTGAATGCCACTTCCGGCCATTTTGAATAGGAATAGATCACTACTAGCGCATAATACCTGCCAAGAAAAGGACCACAATAATCTACATGAACCCGTTGTCAGGCTTCAGTTGACATTGGCCATGAAGTCNATGATCACAGCCAATAGTACCCAAGTAAACGATTGAATAAAATAATAATAATCTGGCCAGATTCTTCATCTTTTCAACTCCAAGATTTCCAGAATGTAGACTGTACAGAACAGTTCTACGAAGAGTTGGAGGAATAACAATTCTGTCATTTAAACACAATAATCCATCTGGAGTGAGTGATACTTCCTCCCGATGCAAACAAAATGTAGGAAATTTCCGTCTGACTTGTGGGATCCAACCACGTCGTAGCGCACTGAGAATGGGTGAAAAGTAACGTTGAGTAGCGTGAATCAACTCTGTTCGGCCAATAGGCAGAGGCTAGATTAGAAGGCAATCATTCCTAGACGTTTGCTCAGATGTATATGCAACACGTGGCAAGTAATCCACAGGTTTGATTTGGTTGGCTGATTTGTGAACTATAGTATAGTCATATGCACTGAGTGCTGTGCTCCATCGTTGAACGATGGCTGTTGATGAACGTGCCAATGACTTATCAGGATTAGAGATGAGTTTCACTGCTTCATGATCCGACACAATTTTGAATGGTATTCCAAACAGATACTTATGAAGCCGCTTTACCGCCCAGTATAACGCCAGAGCTTCATGGTGTGTCTGAGCATAACCCCTTTCTGCTGAACTAAGTCGGCGTGATATACACACAACTGGATTGTTGTCCTGTTCAATCACATCTCCGATTCCAACTGGAGGCATAGTTTCAAAAGAAAATGGACAAATGTGACAAAAAGTTTAACAATGAACGTACACACCGTTCATGAGTTGGAGTCCACGTGAACTGTTTCTCAGAAAGCAACTGGAATAAACATTCAGCAAGATAAGAGAAATTTGGCTTGAAACGGGAGTAGTACTGCAAAGCACCTAACAAATAACGCAATTCGGAAAGGTTTGTGGGTGACGGTGCATTAACTAATAGATCTAGACGTTTGGCATCAGGCTTGAATCCGTTACCGTCAAATAAGTAACCGAGACACTCGAAACTGCTTACAGTAAAAGCGCATTTGTTTGGATTAACATCAATGGTTTTGTCAAAAAAAAACTGTTGGACTAGTTTCAAAAGACGAGAATCATTGGTTAACTTGTCTGGAGCATGTACGATGATATCATCCTGATAAACTTCAACACCATCCATACCCTTCACTATCTGCTGAATGATAGCAGGAGAGTTAATACGTCCAGACGGCAAATATCGGTCCTGAAAAAGTTCATTAGGTGTGTTGGTTGTTGTTATCGGCATTAATGCTTTGTCCAAAGGAATTTATAGATATGCATCCTTCAAGTCTATTTTGAAGTAAACTTTAGATCCTGAAAGCTTGTTCAGAATGTTTTCAGGTTCAGCAGTAGTACATGTATGTTACTTAAGGCATCGATTTACAGTAAGTCGATAATCTCCACATATTCGCGGAGTTTTCCCATCAGACTTCAAGGGTGTCACAATCGGCGTGGCTCAAAAGGATGAATCAATAGGCCCAATAAAGCACTTCTCTATCAGCTCGTTGAGCACTTTAGTTACCGGTTCATGGAGTACATAAGGAATTATACGACGTTTCAGAAAAACCGCACCACCAGTTACTTCTAGTTTAACTGGAGGTATCTTCATGCCGCCCGTGGCTTTCGAGCACTTGTGAATGTGGTTTTTCAAGCTTGTGGAATTACTTGTTGGTACAAGCAAGGAAACCTGGATATGAAGCATTTTTAAAACCTTTAGCCCCAAAATGGATGGGTCATGATGAGTAACAACTAAGGTGCAATCACGTGGCTTGGATTGTTCGTTAAAGATCGGAATAATGACTGTATCAACAACAGGAATGGAATGATCAGTTATACCTCGTATGGTTACAGAACACGGATGTAGTGTGTAATTTGGATAGAACTGTAATAGATGTCTTTGTGGTATAATAGATTCCACACTGCCAGTGTCAATAATAAAATCATGCATCGTGCCACGTACTGTGAAAAGTGTGTGAAATAAATGCCCCGGAGTAGATGAATCAACTGTCAAAGTAAGGGACTCCATCTTGTCACATGTAGCATCAAACTCATTTTAACCAGTTACCATAAATTGGCATTTTCTTTTCTACTTACAGATAATTTGTAAATGACCTCTTTTCCACACTTGTGGCATATAGAGCTGCGGAGAATGCATGTGTATCTGGAATGTTTCTTGCCACATGAAGCACAATCCCCGAATCTGCCAGTGATATGTGTCGACCGTTGCGAAGAATTTTGATAAACTGGTCGAGAACCATATTTACAGGCTGAATTGAATAGCCGCAGAGTACTGTGTTCTGTAGGTCACTTTTTTATCGATCCAAACAAGACCGAGGTCTCACTAGAACTCCCACTATAGACTGTATTATTAACGTCTTCGTACTGCTCACAGATGACTCTGGTATATTGATACGTAGGTTTTGGAAGTAGCGGTAGTTGTCTATGTAGATCCGGTGCATTAATACCACCGGTCAGTCGGCCACGACGTTGGACCTCTAATTGACCACCAATATCACACCGTGTTGCCTGAGTTTGGATCTGGAGAATAAAGTCACGGACTGACTGGTTCGGTTGGCGCTTCATGATATTGAATTTGGCTCGTTTAGCAACCTCAGAATTTACAGGAGTGACATGACCGAGCAGTGTTTTCTTTATGCGCTCATATGTGAGATCCATCAGCGAATCTGGATAAGATAAATTCTACAGAAGAGAATAGGCCTCTTTTCCTACTTTGGAGAAGAAGAAGAAGGCTGATTTTCCCTCCTCAATTAGGCTGAATACGGTCCTACACCATAGTTTAAATCGTTCAAAATAATCCCCAATATCACGAGGGGATGAATGAACGTCCTATGTTTCGGGAAGTTTAGAATTCCTTGTTACTGAAGACTGCCGCGACGCCAATGTGATGTTTCGTAAATAGAATAAACTTAACGCGAGACCAGTAGCCGGTATACCCGAATTGAACAGAAAACAACGAATGAATGACAATCTAACACTCGTATTAGAATTACGCGCCATATCAACAAGTGTACAACCTGAACCTCAATAATTGACGTGAAAGTATATGTTCAATGATATTCATCACAATCATCTCAGTTTTTCACGGCTTGATCATATATGTCTACACCTGTCGTGCAACACGACATAGTCATGGCTGCGCTTGGGTGACTTAAACGTAGTATGTCCTGCCTGATGGATGGTTTTTCTACCGCAAATCTAAGTAATATGCTCAGAATCATGGAGAGATATTGCAATATTTTATGGTAAGTAACATTGAAGGTAAAGATGTGTTCAGCTGAAGTAATTTGGTAGGGAACAAATCAACGTACTTTTTGTTTGATATGGTTTATCTATCATCCCGGTAGGAAGTGTTCTACACTTACCAATGAATACGTCGACATTCGATAATCACCTTCGTGAGTACATGACTTATTTGTCATCTTGGTTTCCCTGGGTTTAATCTGTTGAAAACCAGGCAATTGCTTTCCGTGATAACGTGGTGCGTATGTGAGTAGTCGCTCGCAAAATTACCTCAAGCTAGGCATGAATGCATCCGTTGCAACCACCCCGATCATTGGGACCCGGTGGATACGCTATCATGGTATTAATTAACACGTTCATAGGATTGTTCAAGGAGGGAGAAAGATAGTGTCTGTTCATTCTTCTCTGTGTGTTGGTACGAGGATATCTTGTGTTAGACGACTGACAATCGTGGAGAAAAAATGAATGGTGAGACACATTGGACGAATTTTTGTGAATTTTTGGATGAATTTGCTGACATGTAAACATATAAACGATAAAAGGTGAGAAAAATTGAAAAGAAATTCCGTCTGTTATACACATTTGGTGACCTACAGGAGCTGGCTATCAAGATGACCAGAAAAACCACACCGCAATTTGTGTGTCACGTATGTGTCTACTGATTAACGTTTTAAGGGCACTCGATCGATTCAGTCATAACCATGCAGTTGTGTGTTGTGTTCTAGTATGAACAGCCCTCTTCAGTCGAAATCTTTTTCACGCTCTGATTTGACTGTTGCATACTTCCGTTTCTGGGAATAATCTGTAAGATGTTTAGCCTCATTTAGTGAAAGAAAATTTACTGATGAATGATGACACATGTGGTGAATTTTGTTGGCAAGAAATAAGTACCCATTAAAGTGTGGATGAAGCAATGATAATGGACCTAATTTCGCTAGCCACACTGCATAGAGTTGTATTCTAGACTTCACTACGCTCTTAGTGGTCTGTCTTCGAACACCTTTAGGAACTTGAAATTCTGTTACCATATGAGCTACAGGTCTGCTTGTTCCTTCCATGTGTGGTTAAATTTGAAAACAAATAGTGAGAAGGGTTTCAAGGTGGACGAACTAAATAATTTTTGGGGGGAATATTTGCGGTTATCTACCTTACTTTCACTTACACCTTCGTTACTTGTTTGCATGGTGTAAGCACCTTGATGGTGAATGTTTGAACATAGATGTAGTTATTCTTTTCAGTAGTTAGGCCTATTCCCGCCCTCTTCTTTTTCTAGTTCCCTCTTCTTTATACACGGTTTACCTTTTCATTCTTCATGGTTGTGTGGTGGTTAAGCATCCATGTGAACCACTGATCTATTGCTATCTATGATGATGATACTGTCATCTGCATCATCTAGTCAGGAGGTGAACATTTTGTAAGCACGCTTGTTGTCTGTCACTGGTGTCCCTAGGTCTCGTTAGCATGCGGAAAAAATGAGTTCGATGTCATTACAATGACAGTCAGCAAACTTCCGATGGCGAACGTGCATGACTTCACATATGTTGATATTGACCAGTAAGCTTTTTCTTATGGGTAGCCGGTTAGGACAGCAGGAACTTTGAAACCAAGGAGCATACCCCAAAGTTGTTGATGGATGTATTAGCCCACCCGATAGTGAGTAACATTCAATGAACGTGACCTGTCGGAAAGCGCTTATCGACCACAGGTCACTGTGTCAACACAACTTCTTCGTTTGCATTCCTCATGATTGTTGACCAATTTTCATATGTCGAACTCTTGTTGGTCAGCCATCGATAGCAGTTTCTAAATGTAAAAACAGTTTCCAACCTGTGTTAGTCCTGAGTCTATCTCCCACACTCATTCACCATATGGCCCGATAGACATCTTCAACCATGTCGTTGGCCTTGTGTTTCCTTTCATATCAATCAAAAATGTACCAAATAGAGGCAAATGTTAATTTGTGTTCCCGACTATTCCAGTTAAACATGGTTCGATGTTTCTAATTCCCTTGAAGTTGCGTAACTGACGTTAATTCATCTGCGTGTCAGTTACGTCCAACTTATTCATCAGATTCTTCGTGAATTGTGACTTTCTCTTCCTTAATGCTTCGCCGCGCCTATAGCATTTTTCTATTGACTACAAAAGTAAATTATTATTCGCTGTCTCAGTGGTATTGTTGGAGAAGATCCAGTTGTGATAAACCTACACTTCGGCTGGATTCAAACCAGCGACAAATACAGCATGTTTAGGTATGTCAAGTGCTCTACCAGGTGACTTACGAAACCATGTCGGAATCTCATATTTGAACTCAGTTGCCCGAAAAACCTACTGTATCATATGGAATCTATCAAATGATATAGCAAACTGACTGTACAAGCAAATTCGCTCAATCAATTCACGCTCAAATCTTCCAACGCCGTCGATTATCATCAGCTCATCCAAGCTTTCTCACATTCAACGAGTAGCTTGACCCTTAACATCCCGCTTTGGATCTGCTTCTTATAGGTGCAACAGCCAAGCTTTTTGATAGCCGTCCACCTAGTTTTTTGACACTGGTTTCAGTGCGATTCATGCATTGTTTTCGGTTGTCTGTTGTGCCCTGTTGTTCATTTTGCACCTATTGGTTCTGTACCAGGCGAGGTTTACATGAGTAGGCACAATTGTGGTTTGTCACATTTACCTCGTTTATTACTGTTCATCTTAACAATGTAATAAATCCTAACGTTCACTGACGTCTCCAACCTTTGATACATGTTGGCATTAGTTGAGCTGTTCAGCGTTAACCAGTCTGATTGTCGATATCGATCCACCGCCTGCAGTTGACAGTGAGTCGTGACCCTATCGATTACACGTTACCTTTAGATTCCGAGAAAGTGGAGGATCAACAATGACCATTGTATATCTACGTCACAACTAAACCTGAACAACCTCCGGTATGGATTATAATTTTTATGGATGCATTTGGAGTTAACACACATCGCCACTGAATCTGTCCGTGCAAATATTTCCCGCATAATTTGATGGCTGAGATCACGTGATATTTTTCACGTTGAAGTTAATGAATGATGAACATACGACGGTTTGTTTGACCGTACCCAGACTATACGACACATGGAAAAACAATCTCAGTGTCACCTATCAGCGATATCAAGATGATCGAAAACAAACAGGAATTACGGTGATATGATAGGCATTGATAATGTGCAGTCTGCAATGCGTAATTATTGACGCGGTAAGCCAAGTATGTGGATTACTTGTACAATACATTTGTATTGGCCAGGGTTCATAAACAAGGGACTATCAGCACAACGGTAAAACGCATTGAAACTGTTAAATACATATTCCACTTTGATTCGTGCACTGCTAATCACATGGCCAGGTTTTGTCTTCGCCCCACGGCTATTCGCGTAGGACCAGTTTCATTCAAATCTAAGTGCAAAATCTGATCTGTCTAAGTACAATTTGCTATTGGGTATTCTAGCTGTAATCCGCACCATAGTCTCTACAACTCAATCCCGTGACGAAGCTCTCCATCACCGAAGAGCAGAACCGGCGCACTAGCCTGTGCAATATGATAGTCGGTGGACAGAACGTTTCTGTGATGTAGTAACCGGGACTGTATCTGGTTGCTGTGATTGCTGGAATGTAGCATGCATCCGGAATTCATTGTCATTGATAATTGTTGATTATTGGTTGGGGCTTGTGGGCACTACAGTTTACTTTTCAAGCATTATTCAGGTTAAAGACAAAGTATCTTTTTTATAGCATTTATTTTCTTTAATTAAATTTCATCACAAAATCACTTCATACCGTCCGAATTAGTTGAACTAAAGACTAGTAAAAACCGATCATAGCAAAAAATATGTTATTCTATGCAAAAGAGGATTGCGATGGCTATAATCCACACGTAGAGAAACCGATTCATCCAGACAATGTTTTCAGTAGGCATGCCCAGCCACGAACAAAGACTGTTGTCCAGCTGCACCGACTACGCCGCCCCCGTACTTTCCGAGTGAAGCTGCACCACAAATCTAGAGAAAAGAAATGATCAATAGTACCAACAGACTTGTGTACGATTAACTTGCAGGCTGGTTAACAGAGTTTCAGGCAAATTCATTGTAAACTGCTCTAGTGAAAATAAGCGACAAACTTATACACGAAAGTGATTGATTTTAAATTGTATTGAGAACAGATCCGTAATTCGCGGACAATCTGGGTAAAGTCAAGAGATTCATTTATATGTCTTGAGAGGCCAGTATTAAATAGTTACATAACCATATCTTCAGAGAATGCAAAGTTTAATAAAATCCTTAATTTAACTTTACGGCCCATTCCTTTAAAAATTGTTGGATCTGATAAGGAAGCGTGTTAAATAGGCAGTAGCAGATTAATCGTATGAACGTGTAAATGCATACACGGATTTGAACCAGAACCGAGTTGAGGATGTGTATATACACTTAGAAGAGTCGGAAGCAAGTGATATGTGATTAAAGTGTTCGACAAGGAGTGAACTGATCTGGGTAGTCGTGTTGCAGTAATAACAACTGTCGGAGTTTTGGGTGTCATCTGAGTGCAAAATATAGACGTGTTGTGTACAGCATTGAAGTGAACATGAGAATACGAATCAGTTTAACCAAAGATGACAAACTGAGAAACGGAAATACCTTTGCCAACCACTTCGGTGCCAGAAGATTCTCAAAGTTAGTGTGCTGAATAAGGAGTATATTATAACACTGACAATAAGGCCCTTACTAAATTACTGAACGCCCCATAAATTCACTTAACTAAACTGCGATAAATTGACTGCATTTTGGAAGGTACTAAAGCACACAAGAGGCAAATAAAAATCTACTTTTAGTTGACCTGGCTGCTTCCTGGCGAGTCAATCAACTGAATAAAGATGAGCTGGTTACACCCGGTCAACGAAATTAGAAAACTTGTACATGTAAGTTTACATCATATTTTGAAGTTATTTCTTTAAACCCATCACCAGTGTGTTTTGATCGTTTCTGTACCAAACACCTTTATGGTCTCGAGAACCTAAATCAATAGCCAGAAGGTATCCAACGTGGCAACGAAATGTTTTTTGTTGTTGTGAATCACAAATTAAAGGATCATTACAGTAGTTAATGGCAACAGTGAAGTTACTTCCCCTCAAACAACCTATTTTTGAAACTAAATCTGTTTGTAGTCGTTTTGCAGGCAAGTGAAAAATTAGCTTCCATTCACCAATCGTCAAGCGTCAAAAGTTTGAAGCAAAAATTGTTTCCGCTCCCCTCTAATATGACTTCGTTGACTGTGTTGACAACATATTCGCCTAATGCTTCACTCACGAACACGTCATATTGATCGAACATATACCAGTTTTCCTCCGCACTTGACGACCAATAATTGTTTACTTTCACCGTGGTAGTAACGCAAAACAAATGCAATCAGCAGCTCCTGGGTTTTGAACAGTTTAAACAGTCGAATATTAAAAATATGGAAGCACCATCCTACTTGCAACATTTATAGGAACCTTGTGATAGTGATGAAGCCAGCTGTTGATTCACTTACACTTGCTCTCTTCAAAAGTTCTCCTTGTGCCTTGCGAACATTTTCCGGCTTGCCTTGCCAAGTAGCTAGGACGGATGCTTGTAATGCACGACCAAAGCTGAAGGTGAGCTTCCACGGTTTTACAGACTCAAAGCTATTGATGGCGTTCAGATTCACAGCAGCCTCTTCTTCTGATTGACCGCCAGACAAAAACGTAATTCCTGGAACTGCCACCGGTACGGTTCTCTGTAAAGCTGTCACTGTAGCCACAGCAATCTAAGCACAAAATGGGAAAAACACAACGTCCGCAAGATCTAAATTTTATGGATAAAATTTCTAAGTAGATGGAAGGGATTAAACCCAATCTACGATGTGAAAATGTCCAGTGCGTGCATGAAAACAAAAAACAGATAGGCAGTAGTAAGATCCAACTTAAGTGGTGTTCAGTTCATAACAAACAAGACGTATATAGGTTAAAGGTTTTGAATAAGTGAATAGCAGTGGCGATGCTTAACTGGATGAACATAGGCAGCGCAAAATGGGTTATCTTCAATTTTTCCATAATTCAGAATAGCTAGTGACCATGGAAACGTGTGTAACTTTAGGGGACCAGCGGCAGTGCCGAAAATATAACAGATGACCTGATCGTTTGACTGGGTCGGTGGGGATGCCTGTGGTGTAAATGAGCTATTCAGCTATCTTTCGGTATTACAAAATGAAACCTCGAAATTTGTGATCAGTCTTCAGGTACTCATAAGTCTAGTCAGTCGGATGTTTCGAATTCTACGAATAGACCACATCAAAAGGAATGCAAAGTTTTAATAAGAACGATGACGCTCCCATATGGATTGTGACTCTAAGCGTTAGTTAGGTACCACAGTAAAACAGCATAAACAATAAATGGGCCTCAGCCAATGGCTTGGTATACACTTTGTTGACAAATCTTTGTTGACAAACCGAGCCTTTTCAGTACTGATCGAAGGATGGTTTAATACAATACAATGATTTATTTGCGAGCAATCATCACGTCACATTCTGGCCGCTTAAATCCCGATTTACATCAGAAAAATCAGTGTTTCCTGGGGCGTATGTGCCGTTTACCGTTGGCAAAGAGGTGTAAGATAAATTCGCAGTTTGGGCAGCTCATCTACAGAATGTCCAACAGATCTGCCCGTAATCATGCCGTTGCATGCTAGCAAGCGTTGGATAAAGTAACGTCAGCTGGCTTATAGCTTGTTTTCCATATTTAAGTCTAAATCCCCAGAATACACTAATAAATTCTAACTATTCATTGTGTGATTGCCCTGTAATCGTTATAACAAACTGTAAGAAATGATCAGCCATCCCTCTATTTCCACCTACGGCACACTTTTAGTGAGGTCCTAACGATAACCATGAGCTGGCGCCCATGGTTTGACGGTTCTTGCAATATGACATTAACTTGTTAACTGAGACAGTTGCATCCGTCGAGTTCTACAAAGCTAACCGCCCTACCTCACAAGAAGAACCACTTCCAACGAAAAAACACTCTGTGCTCTCCGTAATTTGTTTTTTCCTGTGTGGAGGTAGGATGCTACATTATTAGTCAACCTGCTGGAGGTCATTGGACTCTGATTTGCTTCAACTATTGCAAATGACAACAGTTCTTAAAAATGGAGTTCAGAGAAGATTCCACACAACGTGTCTCTCGCAATCCGAGGACATAGATGACACAGAGTGAATGTCACTATTGAAACGAGGCAATGATAGCCGCTCTGCAGTTGTCATCCTACACATAATTGTATTTCCGCCGTTTTTCCGAGTCGAACACTAAATATTGTTGGTGGTCTGCTGCAAACACGTGGTCTAAACCTGTGAAGCCTCTTTTGTTTCGCTTTCTTGATGTTGTTAAATAGACCTGCATCAACCATCGAGGTAGACCTGTTAGTAACAAAGCTGTTGTTGTTGATGTCGTTAGTAATAACGATAATAATAATAATAATAATAATAATAATAATAATAATACGACACAGATTAAAGGTCATTGCGATGTGGAACAACAACGCTAATTACTAAGTGGTTATCACCATGAATATGCAAGCGGATGATTTCCAGCTGCCCATTGCAACTGCTTGCACGAACCCCATATGCCTTCGATTTGTGGTTCACTAACGGGAAGCTTATCTCAAGCTTAATTTTATATCGACATTCCAACCAAGCAGAGAGTTATCGACGTTGCCAGCTGTTTTTAGCACACCATAACAGTTTCACCTAATTGACGCGTTATGGCATTCGGACAATTCAGAAACTTCACACTGAAGACCGTCTGTTGACCCGATTAAATAATTGCAACTCTCCCTTGATTAGCTAGATTTGTAAATGATTTAACATTGAATGATAACGATGTCTATCAGTGAGTGGGACTCCTGGGAGCTACGGTTCGGGTTGTTGTTGATCCTGCGACAAGTGTTCAATAGTATGGTGACGTCGTGACGCTTGTTACAGTGTGTATTACGGTGTATATAAAGATGTATAGTTTAGCATGGCGATGGGCGTTCGTTGGCGAATTTACTGAAAATTGCCGAGGTATGCTAAGTTCCTTTGAGTGTCGTTTGTAAAAACGGAATCTTCCTGAACAAGTGGTTCTCAAACTTATTTGTTTAGTATAATAAAGTGACAATATCAAGAGACCACAAATGTATGGATTCTTTCGAAATGGACACGAACTTCCCAGTTGAATGCAGAATGACAACACAACAGTTTTCTGACAGTGGGCATGTGTGATACAATACGCCGGTAAAACCTGCTGAGCTGACTGTTGGAATGAGCTACGAAGCGACAAATTGTACATCAGTCAATACGCTAACGATAGATATCCAACCTTTTGTGTAGGCAAACTGGTCGTTGGTGATAGCCAAGACGCCTATCCTTATGTGTTCAGATGATGTAACACTTTCTGCTGAGCTGCATTTCACTCGCTGTGAACTTACAACTGAACATCCTCTTAGTTCACACGGATATGACTTCTTCGAAGGGTGCTTGGATGGATCTGTTTGGAAGCTAGAATTTTTTCTCTTTTCAGTCTTCAGTTCAACGCCATGACGTAGATGGTATAAATACAAAATAAAATGCTCACCACACCAAGCTTAGCCATATTTCAATTAGTTCATGCACACATCACTTTTAAAGTGGCCTAGTGCCAACCGGGTGAATACCCATATCTGGTTTTCAATAAACTTGATGATTATGTGACTAGATGACGTTGGGCTGGTGTATCAGATTGAAGGCAGACGTATGGTTCTAGTGCAACCGTTTTTCATGTTTTGTATGGAATTCGTTTTCTGTCAAATATACTCAAACGAAAACCAGCTTACCGCTTTATACTCGCACGTGTTCGTTTGTTGTGAACAGCAGTTACTGTCGCCGGTTGTACTATTAGTTTAGTTATAAAGTTTGGTTATGAAGACACTAGTGAACTTCAAAGAAATTTTCTCACTAACCGTATATCTGAAGTTGTGATTCAGGCCAGCAAGTAGACTAGGCAGCTGAGAACTGATCAGCACAGTGATCCGAACAACTGTTGGGTTTATCACTTCAAGAAGGTGCGCTACCTATTGTGTTGACTTGTTTCGTGCCGAATCATATATCGCTTCAGAAGTAAACAAATTCCTACAGTTTGGATAAGCAGTGGACAATGTTGTGAATGCTGTGCCTCTTTTATGATCTTTGAAGCCACCTAAGGATAGCCGATACAGCAACCTTCCAATAATGCTTGTATACATTTGCTGATGAGTCGTTTAAGTTCGACATAAATGTTAGTGAAATCACTGCTGCGGAACATAGTGATATTAAACATTACAAAACGGTTTGTTGAGAGAGAATCTCGGAATTCCTTCTAGTTAACCTGATTACTTACCTCAGTATCATGAACTGATCTTCGGATAAGTTGTACTCGCGTCAGACTTCATTTGTTTAGATAAGCGATTATTGTTTGGTGTGGTCTACCGGTTAACTTTTTCCCTTCGCCTGCCCCTGTAAGTCTTTAGTCAAATGATCACACTAACAGTGAACAATGCGCAGTCAGCTATATTTATATACATATACATATATAAAACACCTAGAAGCCACAAAGAGTGACAAACGTGTAGCAGTATAGGGAGAATAAAGGCAACGCGCAGAGTGGGGGAAGGAAACAGATATGGAGAGATAAAGGAGAAAAAGACGCAACGATAAACACAGAGACTCCCAACAAGGGCGTCATTGACTTCTGTTCTTTGCCACATCCAACAGCGTCCTCAGCCAAAGGTATTCAGTGTCCTTCGAACCCCAGGTAGGAAGATGGGGAAGACCTATTGAAGCAAGCTTTACAGTGAGTGCTTTCACGTGTCAAACCCAAGTCATAGACTGACCACCAGATTGCCGCTTCTAGTCTAACCCAACATTCGCAAATAGGGCACGGTATGGCAGGCAGTGAGTTAGCATTCGTAAGATGTGCTCAAGCTAACGAAGCCTGCGAGATGAAATTAGTATGCTTAGGAGCCGAGAGAGATTATCCAGCCTAAAGGCACGTCAGCAAACTTCGTCAGTGTTAAAACTGTGCTCTCACCACACACCGCTAATTCTTCGGAGACACCGATGATCGAAGAAGGAGAGTGGACTCGGTTTCGGAGAAGTACGATAAAACTTCTCTTAAGGGAGCATTGTACACTCGGTCTTTTACAGAATGACTGCAGGTGGCGTGATTTAGCAAACGCAATCCAACCTACCAGTGAACAGTGCGTCAACCGTGCACCACGCTACTCCATTTGGATATTCTAGAAATACACACTTCTTGGTTGGTTTGGTGCTAATACACACTGACAGCGTGACATGAAATCACAACCGGGCCTATTCTCTCCAGCAGTGTGTGTCCCTGTTCTTACTTTATGCGAGTGTGTTCATGTTAGAACAAGATCGACCCTGCACAAAACCAAAGAAAGTCTGTTAAAAAAACCTGAGTAATCAACGAGACACAACATCCCGCTATACATTAACATATCACACGGGAGAAATTACTACCGTTGCACTGAAAATATGACTGACAAAAAGCAACTAGTACATTGGTGATCATCGACAGATCACACCTGAACCAACCTTCCCTTGATCACATCCAGCCCGAATTTTAACGTTGGAATTTCACCAGTTATTGGCAATGCTTAATAAAGCCTCGCCAATGGTCAAACTTTGTAATTCACCAAACGACTAATAACCAAAACTTAGACGTCTTGCGTTTATATCGGTCAGTAGTTGGATACTATTCGAGTATCGTGCGGTAAATAAAACTGAATACTGGAGCAGTAGGCAGCTTCAAACAGCCCCAAAATAGCCGGCGAAAGCTACTTATATTTGTAATGCTTACGCCGGGGTGAACGACAATTAGTGTCTTGTTTTCGAGTCCTCGTGCAGTCTACAACCGTTTTCAAGTGTGATGTCTGATATACCAAGGTTCAGTATCTGACGGACAAATCCCACATAATCAGATAATGTCTGATGAACCTTCATTTTGGCCAACAAATCATTAGGGTCTGACACCACCCAACTTCTCTGAGATAGGTCTCTACTACACGCAGAACTGTTCGATGTCAGTCAAAATAACCGAGCGTGTTCCAACGCACGTTCCGCTTAAAAAAGCACTGGGTGGGTTCTAGTTACTAAACGCACTGTATGCATCGATTGGCTAACTTCGAATCCAACCTATAACCTATTCTTGCTACAACAGTAATTCCGCGAATCCAGGAGTTCCCTTCAGTTAACCAAACATGGCGAAATTAGGGAGCCCCATAGAGTAGCAAAATCGTTTGCGCAATCATACCTGTAACACTCATTATTTGTAACAAAGAAACAATATTTCTAGGTGTTTGGTGACTCGTAGAGCTAGGTTGACTGGTTGCAAACACTCCATTACCGAAGAAGACGGCGTCATTAATGCACAGGCATTCAGTGCTCAAACTTACAGGCTCACTAGTCTCGAGGTTCAAAACCCTATTGATCATTGATGATATCTTGTTTCTTAATTAGGTGTTTGCTGTCTAAACGCAGAGTTCGGCGTACAATGAAACACTCAAACTGCCAAGCTAAGCTATCAGCTCCACCATTATCCTCAACACTTAGAAATAAACACTGATGTAAAGCAATAGTCTAGGTAACCAGCATTTGAGCAAAAAAGGAACAAGAGACGCTTGTCAAGCGGTACTGACAGATAATTTAATCATAGCCAGTCAGTTAAGACAGTCTAACAAACAATGGGTAAAAATCAAAGCGGCTATAAAAGCCGGCTATGAGGAAATATGTTTCAGAGGATCCGTGAAATTGTGATAAAATTCTATACCTGTCATGCTGGCAAACCCTATAACCAAGTTTCTGTCAAGTCCTCCTCACCAGGATTGCAGAAACAGCGCGCTAGAGATGTAGTGAAAATCTACCTGATCCACGACTTACACGAACCCCAACACAACAGAAGATCTACTACGGGACCAATCCAAAAGTCACGCTAATATACCATATCGGGATTGAACGAACAGGTACAGTGTTACACCTTTACCTAAGTTCTCTGTTCTGCATTGCATCAGTCAGCTTACAGTTTGTGAATTTGCACGTACCATTATAATCAGCCAATAACAAATTCTGACGTACACTTATAACTGCTGGCTCTTGTCTCATGAATAACAAACGCAGATTGCAACCAGTTTGACGTCTTCCTATTACTTACGCTGGAGGTTTAAAACTCAATACGATTTCGAGGGCTATTCGAAGTCCATAGTTCCAAATATTACAAGGACGTTGATGGGAACTAGCTAAAGGCTTGTTCGAAGGCTGTTACAATTATTTATGAAAACGATTGGAAGAAATGAAGTCGGTACTTTATCTACATATAACACAATGCCGTTCTGTCTCATCCACGGTCATGCCGGCCGTTGTCTCAGTGTTAATGATGCCATTCACGAGACAGATAACACAGTTTATATCAACCATCCCAGCGAGTTTGACCGACTGGATTGGCTTTTTAGGAATTAACTTTGTTGGCTTAGATCGGATCACATAGACGAAGTAACCCAAACGATCGGTTAAGCCCGTGCTGGCTCCTCGTAATAAGCGGAGGTGTTTCTGAAGGCGAATGTGATAAAGCACAGTAAGACATCACATCTAGAACTCCTTTCTCCTATTCTTTTCTATCATGGTGGTGGGAAGTCAGAATTGGTGTGGGAAACTGAAGAGTGGTCTCAAAACTGGTGTTTGGAGCAGTCATTGTACTTTTCAAAACTTGTCTTTGTTGCACAGCAGGTAACCTGCAGATCTCATATTCTGTCGACTCACCGAACCAAGGTAAAGGCAGATACGCAAAGGACGGACAAAATTCTGAGTGGGTCGTTGGGGTAATTTACAACATTTTCAGCGAATGGTGGGTTTTGGGGTTTCGACACACTCATAGGAGAACAACTGTTACGGAATTTCCAAACTCAATTTCTGCCTTCAATTCAGTTATTCGAAGTGTTCTTGGAAAGTTTCTTATAGCAGAGGAATCCAAGAGGAACATGTGAATCTGTTAAGATTACTGTACATTCAACCGTTTGTGACAAAAACTGAGCAGAAATAGATAGACATGGTAGATTGAACGGCACCAGGAGTGCTGAACAAACAGCACGGCAACTCATGTATTCCCACCCTAAAAGATGTGTTTGGAGAACCAGATGATTTTGGTGTGGAGCCGCGTGGTATACTGACCGAAATGAAAAATGAGGACGACAATGTTCCACTATATGACAGAAGCATGTAGTGAATGAACAAGTCATTTCAAATGAAATTCGCACCGAATCTCCAAGGTTTAACACTAACACTGGGGTGTTCTTACTCTCCAGTACTGTACTGAACGCAGTTCGATTGGGAAAGCAAACTCTGAATAGCACAGCCTCGATTGGTCATAATATTGCCGAGAAAAGTTGAGAGAGAATGGCGAAAGCACGTGTTGTCTTTGCCCACCGTCTTCACCCGAAGTCGGAAAGATCTTCAGTTGACGTTGAAAAAGGGTTACGGTATCCACTTGTGATCCATTTTGTTCTAAGGTCCGAAAATGTGGTCTGTTCGCAGCAAAAGTGTGAACAGATTCGGTGTTTGAGCATCACTGTCGGTCAAGAAGCATCAGCTAGGATGAACGCGTGATCAATGCGGCCGTTTGCCGATACGCACACAGAAACCCTACCAATTGGTGAAACAACGCAAACGTGTAATAGGCCTTGGCTGAGACACGTACTTCTTTTGTAAACTAAACGTCTACCTCATCGAACATTAGTCACCGAGGTCACTAACGGTTCGGTAGGGCCGTGGGGTTGTCAGACAGCAAGGTGACTATGAAATCTCAGGAAATTAGCTGCTCCGTTGAGTACGATAGGCGGGTGTTGTTTAGTCGACCAGACGGTTCGTGAACCACCAGACTGCTACTTCAAAACGCTATCCGACATGGTGGGATAACCAACCGCGTGCTTGTATCCACCACATTACTCCACCGGCTTATTCGATTGGTCCTGCACACCGGTGCTCGTATTTTCAGATCTTCGTATAGAATACGCATCGTTATTGTTACCATGAGCAATCACTCGTGCCACAGTACTGTCTGATCAGTTTGGTAATTGTTACGAATGAATGAACGATTCTGTTGTCCATTAGTTCTCCAAATCAGCAATATGTTGCCAATCTTTAGTAAACCACTGTCTGAATTTATGTTATGTATCAAGAAGATGCTGATATAAGTTTTTCAAGGAAAGCTGTTTCGAGCTGCACTTTTGTTGTTAAACCCAGAGAATATCTGTATATTTTAACGTCCTATCAAATATACAAGTATACTAAGTTTACGATTGCCAACTTGACGGCCGTTTTAGTTCTAACGTACTACAACAGCTCGCCGAACGTCTGTGTATTCCACGAATACTGAAATGCCGATATATCAAATGATGACAGACAGAGTGACTGCATAGTTCACTGGCGGCTATTTTGTTATACTCTTGTGCATAATTCTTTTTATATCAGGAATTTGAAGAAAGATTCTGTATACTGCTTTTTGGTAGAATTTGCTCGTTCGTTGACAAAATGAGTGTTGCCAAATTACCAGTGAAGAAGATATGGTGGAAAGCAGACTCAGTGGTCAGACGCGCAATGAATCTCGGCTCCGTCCGCTTGGTTGAGATGGCAGCAGTTCAAGGAGAGCAACAACGAAAGCACTGGAGAGAAACATTTACAAAGAGGGAGATAGCAAGATGAAACACTGTTACCACCGTTGTCCACAGCGAATCCAATCGTTTTACACTCTCAACCAACCACAAAACCATATCCTCGCAACCGAATCTGCTTAACAACGCTCATTCTGTTCCCGTATCATAATCGAACAGAATCGACGCTTTTTCATCAATGGTCTGTGTAGGTCAACAAAATCAAGAACTGATATCCACACCACCTCAGTTAGATCATCAGCTTGTCACAGGTTAGGGAAGCTTGATCCACTCAGAGGGGAACCGCAGACATTGTGCAGAACGGAACATTAACTAACAGATTGAATAAAACCGAAGAGGTCGCTCTGTAAGTGGACGCCATCATCAATATGACCTGAGAGCGTTTGATTAATTAGGACAATAGTATTCAGCCCAGTGATGGCTCAAAAAGTTGCGGTTTTGTTGAATCCCTCAATTACCTATCTAGTCTGTTGGGATCAAAAAACCAACTATGTCAGTTCTGAATCGCTGAGAGTATGCAAATGCAGGCGCGTGCACACATTTTTACAAACAATTAGTGATCTTTGTAGTCAATGCTTATCATTGCATCTGTGAGGTACAGCGAAATAATAGACACGTAGCCATCCAATTGTTTTGTGTCAGCCCTCGTTTTAAACACTGCAATCACCGAGTCCAGTTTGTATGTTTGACGGTGAACACACAACAGGCGTGTCACGTCCTAATATCAAAAGCACCTCCCAAATTCTCCAAAGAACAAGTAAAAAATGTGCACCCAGTTAATATCACACGGCTGGTGATGACACCATATGTAAGCAACTAATTTACTGCCAGGCATATTTCTGAACATCGCGCTTGTGTCAAGAACGCGAACTGCTGTAACGGTACGGACACAAATCGAAAAGAGTTGAATCCACTGGTCTCCAACTAATGATGTCCTGCGTCAACGAACAACCAAACGCTCAGGCGGTTCACTCAGACTACTACGCACATCGATAGTCAATCCAATGAGAATCCCAATATCGTCAACCGCGGATAGCTTTCTAAAGAAAAGTCACAAAACCGACCAGACTAATTCGTTCACTGTGGTGCCAGATGACCTAAACCCTAAACTTTAGCCACCAATGCAGCAAAGACAGCCAGCGCTGTGCATGCGTGCAGCAACTATTCACACCGCCTCCAGCTCATGGTAATGAACTTTTGACCGTAAACTCACTCGAATCAGCTGCTGCTCTGTCCGATTTTTGCATGTGACTGACGAGATAAATCGAAACAGCAATGCCTTCAACGTTTACCGTCATGTTGCCTTTGTGAATTGAGGCAAAGGGAACGCAGACATTACGTTGTTATGATACTTGTGTTTGACAAACGCTGGTGAATGACTCTCCACGATCACTGCTATACCGCTGTACTCAGAAGGCTACCCATACCAAAGATCCATTCACCATGGAAGCTGGCACATGTACACAAGTTCCCCCTCATGATCAGAAACAATTAGTTACACGAAGCGACTGTCACAGTCCATATTCAATCGCTCAGTATTTGACTGAACATTTAGTACGGTTACCTACATATGCAAGACAAGTAGTGATTCTGCCTCCGCCTCTTGTGAACCGGGAGAGCACGCATTCAGACTATCCACTACTCACAGAAGTTATGAACGGAATATGATAGAAAACTTCAGATTCTCGAATACTGCCAGGGGTGCCTTCACTTCGGTAATATGTATTCTGTTTATGTATGATTGTTTACATTAATCCGGCATACGAAATGTTAGCGTATCCCAAAAGATAGTTTGTCAGGATGTGATAAAGTGAATAGGAAAACAGAGTATATCATGTCGGCTCATTAGCTTCTTGATGAATCAGTTCGAGTATGGATTATTTGTTGTGAGTTTGTTCCATCTGGTCCAAAATGCGTCACACTGTTTTCCACAATTGTTCATATGTTTGCGCCAGGTCGTTTCTATCGTCCAACTATAAACCTAAACGCAACTGGAATTGAATAACCTCAAGCGGCTGTTACCACAGTTATTATTGCGAATTTCCGAAAAACCCTAAGTGTCTACTGGCTTCTTTTACAAAGAATCCGCCTCCCATTTTTCGGTATAGCACACTTTCTCCTAGGTAAACCAATGCTCACGCCGCTACCGTGAGCGATCCATTAGTTCATTCGAAAATGTTTTAATTAAGTGAGTTGCTTAAAGCATATTTCATCCGCCAACTGTGAATTACACCAGATTTCTTATAAACCTTGAGAAAATTAGCTACAAGGGTGACCAGGAATTACCGTAGTTCTTTAGCCGAGAATCGATGAACAGTAAAGCAGGGCGCATTGTCCCCAATATGCTTATTAAGGTATCAGAAAGCTGATATCAAATGTATAGGGGTAGATAAAACGCAGTCCCCGACCCAAACATTGTGATGAAATCTGAACAGTTCCAACACTGATTTAATCGGTAGTCTGGTTAGGATAAGAACACTAGTAAAATCGTTCAAATTGCAAACCGAATGGACAATCTGAAACAAGAGTATACTCTCTCAAAGTGATATCGAAAACGGTTTGCTAAAGCAATCAAACAACACTCCGAAGTGACATACTTGTTGTGGTGTGTAACGTTGTTGACATGACTGTCCTGGAGTAATCATGTTCGGCTTGAGCAGTGTGCCTTCCAGATATACATGGTGGTCCATCAACGCTTTGTACGTAAACGACAGCACTTGTTCCGTAACCTTCTGTGCAGTGATCAAGTCATGGTCTCCATCTGGAAGCACTTCAGGTTCTACAATAGGAACAAGTCCATTCTGATGTGGATGGGAGGGGAACGACATGATAGAACGGAGGAAATTAAAAAAATTAGTATTCGAAAATGAACATCGTACGGAGTATTCCGTCTGTCGTATTTAAAAACACGTAATGCTCCAAATCGATATATCACTGAAAATAACTGACGGTTATGACCTATGTAGAAAGAACCACTAGTACTGATGTCAAGGCAGCCACAATCTCCGAAAGTACTGGCCGGCCCATCGTGAAAGTGGGAAACTTAGCTGGTAGTCAAGTGTCCACCTTATAGAGTAAAAACATGGACAAGAATGCCGGTAAGTTTTGCGGACTTTTGACATGGATAATTCATTTTATTTGCCTCTTTGTGGTATTCTCAACGTTAACCACAAATAGGAACTCATTTCCAGAGGTACGGTCTACTGCCACAATTGTGCATAAGCATGTGCGTCTAGGTGACCTCTGGGCTGTACATGAAATAACAGTCTTGTTTTACACATTCTTTGGCGTAATTTTTTCAGGTTTGCACAGAGTACGCAGATGAAACCGCGGACGACTTACCGGAAGTCACTTTCCTCATCGGTAAATATGACAGGTCAATACTAGCAAGAACGTCGCCAACCATGTCTGCATAAATGCTATTATGGTCTACGTTCTGTGTATACATCGACGAGAGATTTCGTAATGTGGCGGGTGCATGTTAGAATTACGGTCTGAAACAACTGATATCTCCTAAAGGTTGAATTAAAGTATCATAAAACTTTCCGCTCGGTTATGGAATTTGTATCACGTGAAATCAATTTTGAATCTTGGTTCCCTAAGCTAAATGAGGTGATTGGTTGACAAGTGAGTATGCGACAACGAGAAAACAGAATGTAAGGTAAACTCTTTTTTTCACAATCTTCGTAGTTGTAGTTTTATGACTTTATGATCGACTGTATAAAAAAATTGTGTGAACGTGGCATGCAAGATGAGGCCGTGTGACCGTTGTGAGAGTTCTCTATTCAGAGAAAAAGACATAAACAGCCTTCGAGTATTCGACCATCAATTCCTGTGTTCAATCGCCGGTTTCGAGTAGCATCAAGAAATATGAAGTGTGGAGATGGAAATTTGAAAGTGAGTTTCAAGGGAGTCTATTCTTTAAGTATCCTTCGAATGCGCACAGCCATGAACGGAGGATGCTCCATAGGCGTCTGCCACACCGAGACGAGCGCCTGACATGAATTCTTATCTCATGGCTACGAACCGCTGTTCAGATCAGCCCTAGGGAAGGTCTAAGAGAATGCGGCGTTGCAGCTGTTATAAACGGTTTTATCCTAATTGCCTACAGCAGGATTAACGATTCATCTTCGTCCAATCCTCTCCTTGCAAAAAAGCGCAGAAGCCACCTCATTACAGCCGTTCGGGAAATCTTTAAAAAGATACGCAATCCGTTTTCCATTAAAAACTCGTTGACAGCTTTCCATTTCGGTTCGTCACTCGCCATACGGCGCTCCCGTAGTCATCCTGTTGGACAATGACATTTAACTTGGCTCGCTTACACGACCAAAAAATTATACGTTTAGTATGATGTCATAGTTGGAGGCTAGTGAACAGATGCCAAACCATGAAGATCACAAAGTGCACACGCACGGATGCACAGTTATCAATTAGCACTAGAGTATTGAGAACAAAAGGAGCATGTTTATTGTAGACAACCGGCGAAGTGTGAAGGCAGTAAGTTGCGGCCGAACGACGATCAGATAGGCTACCCAGAAAAGTGGGGTCAATTTTTGCTCGGTACTATAGACGAACACATGGAGTTCTAGAAACGCCAGAGCTTGCACGATCAACGAAGAGAGGGTAAACGTCAGGCAACCGTGCTACAGATTACGTAGGATGTTCTATAGTGATCCGTTTGTCATACTGATTAATCGCCTTGGCAATTCAATGAGCTCGTGTTGAGTAGTCCATGTTATCGATGATAAAAGTGACTCATTTGGTAGTGCTCATTTCCAAGATAGTGTGATGACCTCAAACGTGAAGCCCTGGGATTATTAGGTCCAACCCCAGCGACTGACACAAGTCTTATCTCGGTGTTGATGTATCTTCATCTGTTTCTTCTGTTACAGAACACACCAGTATCAGTCACGTGATGCATTCAGTGTGTTTGTGGATAGTACACATCTGGACATTTCTGCAAACTAGCTTACTGATCCACGTGCCCAACGCACAATAGTCGTCTTTCAACCCGGTGTTTCGCTCGACGTGATGTGCACCCGCAGCCAGTCACCGACCTCATATACAGGTCCGCCCATCACAGCCATAACATTGCATGATTAAATTTGGATGTCTTACATATTGTGAATTACTGTTCAACTCGAAACCAAACTGCAGTGCTGAGACCCAAGTAAGTTTACCCTAACATTGACCAGTACACTTCTAAATATACAATTTTGTTACTAAAAATTTGCAATCGAAAATGGCTGCTTGCGCAAAAGGGAGTGAATAGTATCTAGTTCGCATTAACTGGGACCACTTTTGGCTAGAGGCCTTAAAGCCGGATGAAAAGAACACCATTCCAGAGGAGAACACGATAATCAGTACTGGTTTTGTTTCTCTGTCTGCTTCAAGGCAATCATTCCGATCACACCGTTTGATCCCAAGAAACTACTGTTATGATTCATAATTGCCTTAAAATCATAGATTCTACTACAATCAAATGTAGATGAATGTACAGTCAGAATAAGTCTGGTAGTGAAGACGAGAACACATTATAAACTGCAAGGCTGATTCAAACTTATCGAACGATTTGTACGTGAGTCTTAGGTTCGGCCAGTGTCTGAAAGCAAAGTCTTACTAACTGATCAACCAAACACAATTCGATAACAGAACTGATGACAACTCCCGCGGAACGATTTAGGTTTTCATAACCGGTGTGTTTCCACTGGTGTTAAGTCAAGTCTTTTGACGTATTCCTATCAGTAGAGGTAGTGTGATGCATGGCACTGGTTGTCAGGCGGAAGTTGATATTAGGCAACAAACGTGATAAAGTTAGATACAAATCGTTATCCAAGTAGTCGTCAATTAGTTGTGTTCGAAAATTTTTCCAGTGAATTTTCCAGTGAATTATTTCCCATAATTGTTGTTAGTGTATGCCAATCTTGCCTAACATCAACGGTAAGTGTTGCTTGAAAAATTCAGTGAATCCAAATCCCAAATGCAAGAAGAGATTTTCTGTAGAAGTCGAAAATTTTCAACCGATTTGCACAAAATTTCCACGTAACCACAGCACTGTACCTAAAATCAATACGTTCCAGATAAATAGTTAACGCTGAAGTGCTCAGTTCAACGGCAAACGGATTGCTGAGTGGCGTGAATTCTGTGGTGTGCAGATGGAAATCTGATAAGAAAAGGCTTTGACTGGTGTTGTGAGATGCAGCAATCTTGAAAAAAGACCCATAGTCATGCGTGTTTGTGCATGTGTGAACATGCGTCGAGTCAGAAGAGGGCGAGTTACATGGCTGTCTGATCTAGTCCATTTCATCTCTGATCTGCACGACTGACCACTTAAGTACCGGCCACTCAAATGATTGAAATTAAACCTGGCACTGGGGCCAACACGCATCGGTGGCTGTTATATTATGACAAAATATACACAACGTAATTTATATGTGCTTAAGACAATACTGCTTGCGAGCCAATGGATACGACAGCGCATTTCATGACCGCGGGACAGATAGGTCCAGCTTCTAGGCCGGATGTTGTCGACATATCTTGACAGTCAAGACGAGAACGAACTAGTCGCCTGTGAGCAAAAGCATGAATGGCACCAGCACCAAACTCTGTTTGAGGGTCACTTGGATGAGGAAATTTTCGAATGACGGTTAATGACTGTAATGGAAACATGGGCAAATGACTGTGAATTGTTACCACTTTTGAACGCAATTACTCGACAAGCTTGGTCGACGACAGGAGTTCTTTGCCGTCACAACCGACAGTTTCGTGTGGAGCGCATACCTGTTGACAGATGGAAGCGTATCGAGCCAGAACATTCGCGTTCTCCATCATGGCCAAATAGGATGGGGTTTCCGGTCCGATTTTCAAAACACAACGCCATTTGGCAAACTCTGCACCATCCTTGTGATACTGTGCACACCGCTCAGCTAAACCATCAAGGCCTGGAGGAGGAGCGATTTTCAAAAATAGAAGAGAAAATAAAAGGCCAACACAATAATGAAAAATCGTAGGCAAACTAGTAGGCGAATTTTATGAGAGAGGGGGGTGGGTCAAACAGTGGCACTTCTTCTGTCCAGATCCATACACGTTGTAGATGTGCTTCATTCGCCCAAACACTGACCAAGCTTTTAGCATCCACATACAACTCCCTGCTGGCCTACCTGACCAGTCATTTGCCCAGGTGATCACGGCAGGCTGTTCTTAAGTTGGTTTATGCTTTTGCACCCATTGTGTGTCTAGGCTTGCATGTGGTTGTTGCGCGAGTTTAGCCTACTGGTAACCACACGTAAACTATCTCACTAGTTGCCTTTGGGATACAATGTTAGTATATTCCAACATTTCGCTTCTTCTAACCCTGTGGGTGTACTCAGCGAGTACACCGTACGTGTAGCTGAATTATTACAGAGGAATGGGAGAGAATACGATATAGGATTAGTTTGTGGAACCAGAAATCAGTTAGAGGTGTTATATAAGCGTAATGGGAAGAGAAAACTCACGTAGAAAAGTGACAGTTGGGTGGAATCTCGACCGAAGTAAACAGCGAGAGAAAGATTCAGCCACACGGTAACGAATCGGTTTACAACTAACTCGGTTTCGAACAAGAGTAATTGGGTATTAGGAGGTTCAGTGTATCTGTATACGTTTCATGCTTACATTTCTGGTGTTGACTATGCTAGATGCTACTAGTGGGTAAGCAACCAAAGGGCTAGAAGACGAGTGATGGTGAGACGAACCGATTATATCCACTTGCGTAAGCCATAAAAAAACATAAAATTAGGCGGCTAGATCATGTATTAAGAATTCCAGCCAATACGATCACCTCCTAACTCACTGACGTAAGAAATGAGATGGCTAAGCAATGACCAAACAAATGGGAATTAGAGTATCTGCCAGTAAATTGGAACCCGTGAGTCGTCGTAGTCGTTTGATCTTGGTCTTCGCGATCTAGCCTGTATCGGTTTGAAAACAACAACGTACTGTATCTAACATTTGTTGGTGGAAATGTGAACATTGGAATAACCTATTCAGCCCATTAAAGTACTTGTTGAACGTCAGTGGTAAACAAAATTTACACCAGTTGCGTCCCGCCATATTTGTTCATGATAAGCTTGTTGCTCAGAGTTTGTTTCACTGTGAACATCTCGCATTTGTAACTAGTATGTAAAAAAGCACGTTAACAGTATTGTACTGGCCATTAGAACATGTCAGCTCTTCCAAACATAATTCAGTCTCCCATTCTCAATTCTGTCGCTGACAACCGGCCTTCAGTTGAAAACACTGCGCAATTTGCCATCCAACATAAACAATCAAAATCCTTGGTTACATTCAAACAAAATGTATGGCAGACAGGTTAAGCCTGTAGAATTTTAGAATAAAACAGCAAACATGGCTGAATAATGATTAAACTATATGTTAGCATCTGACTTCCTTCGAGTTTTGAAAGAATAAACAAGCTTACTTTGTGAAAATCAATGTACAAAGCATCCGAGAGGATTATATGATCTCTCTTTATCCTCACAGATCTAAGTTGAGCAATCGAACCAGCATGCTCTGAGCACTAAGCACCTTCGATCGATTAAGCAGGATCGTATGGAAAGCGGTGAAATGTCACCTGAAGTTGAACTGGTGATTACTGACAACCAGAGAATGTTTTGGTGAATGAAATGTTTTAACTTTCTGGGTTTAAAGAAGAACGAACGGTCTAGCCGGTGCCAGCTAGTTAAGTAGTGAATCGCATGTGGTAGGCGGACTTTCTTTCTATCCCTGAAATCTTTCGTTTACGTCATACCGGCAAAAAATGCTTGGTCATGAAACTGCCTAAGTGAACCAGAACGAACAAACATCTGTGTGGGTCATTTACTTAGGTATCGTTTATATGGAAAGATAGTGAAATTAAAAAATATGTTGCACTGACCTGTTCAAGCTCAGTAATGATTAATAAGAGGTTTAAAGCGTCCAATGTTTCTTACAATCAACTCGGCATCCAGTAAGTGAAACATCTCACCTGGCTTCAACACTGAAGCTACAACAGTCGGCAAAGTTGACGACTGAACTCATCAAAGATCTTTCGCATGTCGTGATTTCGAATTGGTCATCATTGTACCATCGGTGGAAAAATATGTAAACTGTGTTTGTGTTGAGTTCAAAATACTCCAACTAATCCGCGGAGATATTGTTAGCGGTGGTCTCAGGGAGGCCCCATGCCTAAGATATATATATCGTACAGATGCAACGATTTACCGAGATTTTCATAGACTGAACAGCATTCACTGTTTATAGCAGCTCAGCCACTCGTATGGCCTGTTCGGCTAGCCCACTTTGAAAGGAATTGCTGAGTTAGAGTATCCTGCTAAGCAGAACTCACCAGTGATTCATATCTTTGTCAGAATAGGAAACTGCAGTCGTATCCTTGATACTACAATGTCAGCATGTTACCCACAGTTCCACGAAACTAACAGTAGACAGTAATGGACAATCATAATCAAACATTTGGCCACAGCCTCGTGTGCACAGTGCACAGTTTGCCAACCATCTCGGAAGAACGAACAATTTCTCCGATGGAAGGTTAGGGATTAGATTGACATGAGCTGAACATCACCCATTATTGGTGACATCCTTCACATTCAGATAGGCATTTACGTCAGCCTTTTTCGAACATAAACTCTAGATTTGAGTTGCGCTTGCGTTGAATATCATCAATGGAATATATCTTCATACGACAGAAATTCGAATTCCGGTGCACACTCACATGTGTCAGCCCTGTTGACCAATGCACCATTAGGTCTTCACATCAGATAATACTGCAAGGTGGCTTCGGAAACAGACTGGTTGTCCTATTAGCTCAGATAGATGGCCCCACAGCTGCGACTCTCCAGTAGAGTTGGGGCCACAAAAACCATCATAATAGCTGAGCATTAGGTTAAGTACTGATGGCTGATCGACGATTTAACTGATATCAACTGAACACCACTCATATCTGATCGCAGTTTTCTCATTTAAATGGAATTTTCTACCAGTTTCTTTCGGAAGAAAGTAGTGCATTAGCGTTTCAGGTTCATTCCGTTCGACAACGTCGCAGTCGAGAAGCCCGATGGGTGCAGCTGATCTTAGCGAATCAAACAGGTGATGGTCTCCCTTCGAACCGACGTGCAATTCTAACATTGTCCACAAGAGACTGTGTTTGAAGTGATTATTCGATCACGCCTCTTATGAGATTAACAGAGTAGTTTCTGACAAGCCTGCTTCGATTTCACCACGACCAGCGTGCAAAGTTCTGTCCAGATGAAGATACGCCCTACTGATGAACTGTACCAACGGTAGCCCTTTTAGAGTTGGCTAGCCAAAACGCGTAACTGAATGCGAAAGTTGTCAACAAATGCGTGCAGTGTTCATTTAGCGACAACAAAAATCCAAAACTTTGACGGATAATGAGATCTTACCCAAAACACTTTGCCCTATTCCGGTTACAATATTTTAAGTCCTGTGGTAACCAAAAACCTTCATGACTAAAGTAGCTGTGTTGAAGGCATGATGTTCCTATTCCATTATTTCTAGTTCGTTCCTTTGACCTCTATATTTTCCGGTGTGTGTAGGGCACGAAATGTAAACAGAAACGCAAACAAAAACGTATGATACAACGTCATGTCCAAGGAGCTCAACAACCGAATCGAGCGCCTAGTTTGGAGCGCAGCAATGAGCCGATCCGCTGTTAACATGGCGTTTGTTTGAACCACATATACAGGATGTCAATAACGCCATAAACAGTAAATATAGTAGACATTCCGGAATAAACAACAGGTGATAGGTACATCCGTTTTCGCGAGGAACATCACATAACTACGACCTTGACGGTCAGTGAAGTTACATGGAAATTAGACACCCGTATTGATTGAATCACACTGTGTAATCCAACAAACTCATCGTGTATTCCATGTGCAGTATCAACTAAACACTGGTCGCAACTGTTCACACACAATTAGTCGTGATTACATTATCAGAATGAACACATATCTAACTCTAATCGAACGACCAAAGCTAATAGCCATAGAACAAACTGATTGTCATATTTTGCGTTTTGACTGGGTGTACTGCATATAGCAAATGAAATTGTAGGCCACAAAAATGGTAATCTGCTGACGATCAAAAACTGAATTTCAAATTGAACTCACAAAAAAACGGCATTTTTATTCAACTTTAAGGTCATATCACCAGAACTGGGGATACTTTCTCTGGCTAACTAGCTAGTCCCGAAGTAGCCACATTCTAACAGCCAACGGTTATGGGATTTTTGGTCTTCCAGGCTGTTTTCGGTTCGGCTACTCACGATGTTGACTGCGGCTGAATTGTTTGAAGAGATGGCCAAAGAAATACATTCACCAATAAGAGCATTCTGTAACCGGGGTTGAGAACGTATGAGTGGCTTTATAAAATCAAGCGGTGACCGCCAAGCATATTCAGCCTTTCTCTCCTGTTCAAATTGGCTACAGCTGAAATAAACCAGTGATAATATGCGTACAAATATATGTCACTGACACAATATCCCAAAAGTAGTCAGATGATGATTACGGAATTAAACGAATAAACCGGCGTGTATGAGACGTATTTCTCACATTCGAAACTCAAAGCCAAATTCCAGACTTACTTCACTACAGGTGAGGAACATGAGAGGCAATCGTTTCACATTCTTGGATGGCCTTATCTCATCGAGTTGTAACAGTGCACAAAAGATATGAAAAATAACAAAAGCAACTGTTACCCTCACAAGTCTGCATTATCTTTTGTATTGAAAAAACGTTCTATGGTTTCCGAAGGAAAAGGTAATCAAATCCCTGTAGGATTCATTTTTCTCTGTGAGTCGAAGACTTGGTATGCTCGTGACGGAGAGATCAACAGATTAAATATGCATAGTAACCATCGGTTACCGTCGGTTATTTACTAATAGTTGGAACGACTGGATGAACAGTACGTTCGCTCTGCTGCGCGCACTTCCGAATATTTCTAGTACGCAATCCAGTAATCAGCCTGAAGAAATGACGTTTGTGACCGTTGGATTACGTATATCATCTATCAGCTTGGTGTTCACTGCATTGGACGTAAGCAACCGAGATTGCTGACAGTTTCCTGAAAGCACGAGGTAATTCAGCAATGAGGCAATCAGGAATTGTGAGCAACGACGACAGGTCAAGGCTCCCATGAAAACGTTATCAGCTGTGACAGCATGCTGCAGTTGGTGACAAACATGCGTATATATAATGCAGTTTATCCAGGTTCTCTCAGTTTTTGATAGAAATTTTGTTTCAAGATAAGTCTTGACAACAACAACAGCTCAATCGGATGAAATAACAGATTAGACCCATATCGAGACTCAGAGCCCACCGTCAATATATTCGCACTTTGCAACATGACAAAGACAGTGCGAGATGTCTTCGGCAGACTAGTGCTATCGGTTTTGGTTCGGTCTGTAATTTGTCTTGGCGATCTGCAAGATGCTACTTCAACAGTGACATAGCCTGTGCACGCGCTCATCACCGTTAGTGATATGTATGAGGTGGTCGAAAAGGTGACTTTCCCTAGTTGTATCACCTCTGAGAAATCGTTTGATGATAACAACAATCTAATAGTCAGACACAAGGCGGTGTTTAAGAATTTTCATCTGTCGTTGGCGTGACATCAGGCTTTCACAGAAAGACACGGTAAACAGCTTCTCAGTATGCGAAGCCTGCTAAAATAATGTTTAGAACTATCCGTTTCCGATTACCGTTAGCACGAAGCACGACGTAAATGATAACCATGAAAGCAACATGTAGTCAGAATAAGCAAATACAACTTGTCGACAAAAACGTTCATCTTTTTATACAAGCTTGTGGAACTTGAATACGTCACGAGTGACAAAGCATCACATATCGCGACATGCGCTCATCACACGATTTGGGTAAGGCTGGAGACGGCAGTCAGGTGGAAGGTGTATGACGTAGGCTAGTGGTATTAAGTTTGTTACAGCAAGGCTGTTTCCGTTTGACATTAGCGGCCTTCCGACTGGAACTCTAATGACAATGCACATCTATGGTTTGAAACTCTATGGGAAATGATACGGAATCGAAATCTATCACAGCCCTGCTGTAAGGACGTCTTCCTTTTAATTCTGCATTTGTTTCCACTGTTGTTCCCTTTTCTCCCCCAGATACATATATATATGAATATAAATATATATATATATCGGTCGGACAAGAACACTTTCGGACGCAACATTTTGACACAATCGGATGTGAACTCAACAACAAATTGCAGACAGGTAGCATCAACAGTTGATCGAAACTTGTTAGTCTGTCACTCCTCACATCAGTTTACATCAAGTTCTTACAGAATGCTGTCCCCTATGTGTCCACAAGAATCGTCATACCAAAACCAGATTACATTGGTACCAAATTTATAATGGCGACGTACTGTGAACATAAATTGGTCAACCCGTCCACTTTAGACTGTGTAGATGTTTTCATAACGCAAAACTAAACAGAACTACAATGTAAGCCGAGTAAATGTTAAAGGAATCTATTTTTCCCGTCCAAAACCGCCTCCTACCTCGAGAAGACGACTTTGCCTGGTCAGAATAAGTGGGAATGTCGTGAACTATGGAGAATTAACCTTCACAGTTTTTAAACTGTCCTACCCTTATTCCGCCATTAACATTGCTGGTTCAGTGACCTTAACTACTATTTTTGGTGACTTCCCTTTGATTTTCTTACTCGTAACTGTTTGCAGGTTTTTATGCTTCTTATAAATACCTTACAATTCTCTCCCAGTGATACACACTGTTGAAGCCGAACAAAGTTGCTTCTTGTGCCCGACTTTTGGTTTATCTTGCAGGCAATTAACCATGACACCCGTGTTATTTTCGACACCAAGATTTTCTTTATTAGTTATTACGAGGAAGAGAATCCGATTCCTATCAACTGCATTACTCTGCAATGCCCGAACCAGTGTATTCTGCCGAGGACGTACAGAAGTAAGATGGACCAAAGTAATCTCCATACCCGTACCAGACAGTGAACCAACTTTAATTTTAATTTAAGAATAATTTATATCCTTCAACATTTCAGAAGTTTCAATAGATAAGATAGCAGACTGATATTGCACGATTTATACTTGCTGCTCAAGATTTGCTGAGAAGATATCTGCCAGAATAGGGCCAGGTAGGCTACCATAGCTACCCCATCAATTATTTCTGAACGCAGATTAGTGCGCGCGTTGTTTATTCGGGCCAGACCTACTCGCGTTGAAGATACTGTTCAAGGAGAGATGGCCTGATTAGAGACCACTCTACAACTAAACGGCTAACCTTGACCGTTTATTACAGGATTTAAACAAACCTTTATCGTAGGAATTCGACCCGACACAGTGGCCAAAAAGTCGGTATTTCTTCGTTCCCCTTTCAAAGGCGATACTTTTGGCCCACTTATTCACCGTCTTTTGGTTAGTTCTATCGCCGGAACATACAACACGGTTTCCCCAATGATTCCGTCCAGAACATTCCGGACTTCAACACCCTAAGTAATAGAGCTGGCTTCCGAGTCAGCCAAATCCAACGTTATCTATGAATGTCGATAAGGATGCGGAGCATCCTACACAGGTAGAACTGAGAGCCAGTTTTGAACCCGGACCATGGAGCACATCCAGAAACGGGTCAAAAGACATGCCACTCAAACGCATGACGTTAAAGCCGAGCACAGAAACGAGGAGCCCGTATCATCCATCGCACGTCATATTCTACCAATGCAACAACAATACGATCCCACAACGGCATTTCGTGTTATCTAGTCAATGTCATGCAAGTGAACATTGCGCTATGCTAAACCTGTTGTCATGCAAAATTTTAAAACTGTGTTGTGGGTCCAGATACAACTGTTTATAGGGTTGTCGCTACCATGTTAGTGACACTGATTGTGAACTCCAACGGTTAACTTCCTCTGGTATCTTGTTCCCTTCCTCATACTAATATATAAATGGCCCGTATAATGCACTCCTAAAGATACAGCGAAATTTGTCCGAAGTTAAATTGTGTAATATCAGCCTACTGTCTTCTCTACTGAAATACTTGAAAGAAAAGGTATTTTAAATTCCGGAAAATAACGTTAAATCAGTCGGATGATAAATTCAAGAATTGCAGATATGGAAAATTTTGCATGTGACAATGCTCACCTTGCGTGGTACATTCATTGAACGATCCTGCCAAAGGTACTACGCCTTTGTCCAGCTTGATACCGGGAATAATGCCTTTACGTTTTAAATGATCCACAAGACGGACTCCATCATCGGCCACATGGTAGAATGTTTCGTGAAAAAGAATCACTCCGGAAATGCTCTTGGCTAGCGTATCATCCGCGGTGAACAAAAGTTGGCGGTAGTGTCGTCGATTTTCCTCGTTGTTCTCGACTCCAATTTTTTTAAAACGATTACCTATGGTTCCTGGTTGACCAGGGAAGAAAATGGCCGGGATAAAAATAAACCACTGCGAACGTGAAAGCACAATTATCATGGGTGGATGAAACAACTGCTGCCTGCCCCAACCGTGAATTGTGATTGAGAAGTCCCAACAACCAGTATGGTTGCGCTTGATCGATAGGGATCATAAACGATCGTTGGGCTAAAATTCATAATTTCTGTAAAAGCTCTCCATCAGTCTCATGACGGTTTCTAACCTCAAGAAAACTTACACAGTTGATTAAAGATGCCAGTCAGACTGACAGTGTACGATAACCAGGGTTACCCGTACCACTCCTAACGTTCCGTCCTAGCCACTTCCGTTTATTTATTTTTTCCGGATAATCCAAGTTACGGTTGTGGAAAATGGAGGCTCAAACTACAATACCGTATGTTCAGGATAATGGCCGTTATGAATAAATGAGGGAACGAACCTGCGCAGTGCACATTGTGTTAAACAATAATGGTGATTTTCCTTTAAATTCGACTGTGATGCTATGCGTCTAAGAAAACAGTTAATCAGCTCTAGTTGTCAAGAATGGAATGCACTTGAATGGCCGTTTCCGAGAACTCGGTGACCGATGATTGAGTTCGGGATAGAAGATGACCACTGACTACGTTGAATCATCGTACTTAACAGTGTTTATCCTCACCGATGTGATTGGTTTCATAGTCCCAACATGAAATGTAGTACCTTCTAATCATGCTCACCGAGACAGTCAGGGTTTACATCACGCGGAAAACAAGCCGCTGTGTGGCGGTATTAAGATTTCTTCTAACCGCAATCAGGCACACTGGACAACGTGTGGTTTGGCAGATGTCTCGCCGATGTACGGAACATCCGACCCAACCGGAGTAGATATCGTTGTTTCATAACCTCGGCGAACAGATTCCCCAAATACATATAGACGGGCTGTTATACTGTTTATATATTCAGCTCACCTAATCCAAATTAGGCGACGTGCACTGACGAGGCCGAGCACAGGGCCACATACATCTTCCGCACGAATGGATCAGGTATCAAGCACGTAGATCAACAGCGAACGCATGAGCGCAGTATGAACATAACTTTTAAGCGACAACCGGACGTTTTTGCGACGTCACAAATGAGGACTGTTTACAAATTCAATATGTTCTTTTTTCTCCCATAGAGGCCTCATCGGCAAAATTATATTTTGACACGATGATATTAACCAGGTAGGGGAAGCGATTAACAATCTCAAACAACCTGCAAACAACAACAAAGAAAAGGCCAAGATCTGTCTAAAGTTGTAACGATGCTTTCAACGGTACATATTTAACGCGCAGAAAGCATCCCACAAATCATAGACTTATATCTTCAACTACTCAACATGGCCAGTACGTTTTCCGCGAGGAAATTGAGTTTGGCAATTAACCCGTCTCATTTATTGTTGCTTGTTTACAAAAAACTCCATGCAACCAGTTTGAGATGTAGCCCGAAGATGTGAAACGTACAGAGGTTGTTACATAAGTACGACGCAAGCTAGATCTTCAAAAGTAATGTGCACTTCGCACGTGCGCGACAGTGCGTTGATCTGTCGACCACTTCTTGTTGTTATACTGAAAATCGTAGCTAAATGTTCATAACATGAATATGAGAAACGGGATGGACCAACCGGTTTCTAAGTAGACCTTCAATTTTATATCTTGGTTTAGCTTAGCAATAATTTTTGGATTCTTATGGTGGCGAGGTTGTAGATGGTAAACGAGTGAATATACCCATGGACATTATATTTGGTTACTTTCGGAGACCACTCATCGTACTGCCACTCTCCATTCCATCGACCAGATACTCCCTTACCTTACCTAATGAGAATGTGTAAAATCTTTCGTATTTTCATTTATTTAAAACACTTGTTTGAACGGACAGATTTCGAATTTCGGCATATATGGGAATTGGAGATCAAACGCATTATGAATATCTCCCACTGACACGAAGTAGCAATATATGTTCGTCCGATTTGCATTTGAACTGTGCTTTCAGACACCAGAACAATTAAGAACTGATATCCAACGATTCATTCATAGTTAGCTGGCAACCGTGAGCTGTAGCAAGCAGGCCGTTACAACCACCCTTCGATACAACACAAAGAGTGAATGAAGTAACTAATTCGAAATCACCCTATCCAGTTGTGCGCAGTATAAGTCAGGAGATTCATTAAACTGCATGGCTTTTTGAATGATACAATCAGTTTTGTTTTTTGTCTTTGTATGCCTAATACTACTCTGAAAGACCGTAACAAAGGAAGGTTGTCATATGTGTTTACGCGTTATTTTTTAAAAAGGATTATAAAGCAAACGAATTTCAAACTAATGAACCAGTCAACAGGTGGACCCTGAGTAGGAAAATGTGACGGCTGTAAGCTTGTTCACTTCGTGTACTATATATATTGACCATAGGTATGTAAAAATCTTTGAGGTCGTCCGTGGCAACTGCGAAGAATTGCCATATTTTAGAAGTGCACATTGGTAAGACCCAGTGTACATGGAGTAGAATGCGGCCGGATTGGGACGGTTTGTGGAGACGTTTCAAGAGGGTGAGTCTAAGAGTACATAAAGTAGGATGGTTTGGAATAAAAAAGCTGCTTCGCGATGGTACACTGTATATGGTAAACTCTAAGGTAAGCAGTACTAAAATGAAATGTACAACGAATGTATATAAAATCGCCTCAAAATCACACAACTTATTTTTTATATAACCAAGGTATATCTTATTATATCGGAATGTCGGAAGTAGCTTAAAAATATGTGGACTAATGTGAATAAAATCCTGCCATCAGTTCATGCCTTTCTCGAGCTGATAGACATACTGGTATCCTTTTGATCCCAGTGCTGTCTGTTGCTTCGCAAATTATGACCACTTGGTAATTGTAACATGCCGTTATCAGTTCCGTTGCCGTATTGCATTAGTTACATTCACCTAAAGGGTGACCCAGTCAGACGATCTCAACATCCACATCACTGGGCCCGATTAACTGATACCTCTTCTGAAGTATATGGTCGCAAATCTTTTAGTCAAAATAACTTTGGTCCAAGAGACAAATGTGACCAGCATTCGCCTTTAATTTTTCTGCACTAACTCGTTACCGGTTTTCTTTTTAAAGTATCCCCTATCAAGGCCTGTTCAAAACTACTCGTTACTGTTTGTACAACTGGACTTATCCGGTTCAATTTACTGCATGTATTGATGACAGTTCTCGGCACTTTGATTGCCAACATCCAAATTCGCGCTTCTTATGTTTGATATTTCAATAAACAGAAACAGGTTGGACAAAGCCAGACTTGGTTTTCCAATTTCGTTCATCGTGGATTGTACAAGCCCAGAATTTCCCACTTATTTATACACGTATGCTTGACAGAACAGTTCCCACGCTTTATACCTAACTAACTAATAAAACGGTTGGCGGTACCTGATTCGGGTTGACTTGGCACGGTGATGAGAATCGAAAAATGCTCATGAATCACGGTTATCACGACTAGCTTGCGCCACACAACTTGCACTTCTACGTAACCGTTTCGTATCCATGTACAGCCGAGAGAATGAGACCACAGGGTGTATGAGTAAAGGCATTTGTGGTCCTCGCGACCAGTGCTGATGCGAAAGTGAAATCCTTACATTTGTAAGGAGAGTATTGTTGACATAAGACAAGAAGAATATCAGTATAAGGTTATATTTTGCTCTGTTCCAGATAAGTGGCGGAAAAAAAACAAGAATTTGGACGTGGACCCTGAACCGAAGAAACATTTTGGCTGCAGTGAACCAAAGAAGCCAAATAAAAGTAGTGGTCGTCATGGGAAGGAGAGTGGATGATTTACAGAACGACTGAGTTCGTTCGTCGATGCGGACGAAAAAAATATTTAATTGACCTAGATTACTTCTGCTGTCTCCCCACTGAATGTGTGCTGTAGGTACGTTAGTGGCCTATCGATCAGAGGCGCACTCGCGGCCTCATGAGCCATAACGCTATGTAGTCCCATCACCACAACCTGTGAAACCTCCAGTTTGTTTCGCTTACCGCGTGCTTGAGTTCACGGCAGCGCAACTGTTGCCCAGTGAGCTTTCGGTCGCCCGCCCTAATCGCATTTCTTTAGGCGGTCTCGTTCATAGCTACGTCCTCTAGTGACTTCTGATTTATTTTATATCACGAAAGACTTACCTGTATAGCATTGTGATGTCACAGCTTCCGACCACCGGATACTGCGCTTACTTTATCTCCAGGTACAAAAATTGCCTGGGGATCGGTACTTGTCATCCGAGAGACTTGCTGTAGCCAACGAGAACGATCGAATATTAATACGGGTTCAGTCCCGCTTCTGTTTGCTTGGCAAAACACTCCAGTATTCAGGATTTTGTCCTACCAACTGAATTACCGGATAAGTCTTAGGCACAGAATCATAAGCAGTGCATGTACGGCGCATCTCATCGATATAATGTCCGTGTTTCAGCACTGACAACAACGTAGAGAGCACAACTGCGTCGTAGACAATGAACTTTGAAGCTTTTACAGGCACGTCTCTTAGAACGTCCGAAATGAGCTCTAACCTTCCCTACACGAGCTCTCAACTCACAGACCAACAGATTGTTACTCAATTAAAAGCCCGCACAGTTATCCACAAAATCGCTTTTATTGCATATTCTAGGTGTAAGCACAGAACTCTCCGTCAAGAAGAGGCTGAAAGGAAGGAGTCATCTCACCTATGTTGATATATAAATCAAATTCGACTGCCACGACTACGAAAGCTGTGGCCATTCCTTGCAATTCTTCAACGTTTAGAAATAGCGCACTATTACCCGTCAACAATAACATCCGAACGATGAAACACTACAGACTTGAAGCACAGGATCCCCGGATATTCAGCAGTTAACCATCTGTGAGACATTCAGTTCTAACGCTGTCCTCTGACTGTTAGGATTAGTCACGTATAAGCCCAATATGGTTGAGGCTGATGCACAGCTTTACTGCACTCCAGTGACAGTGTCAAAAGTAGCAGAGGTCAACCCACACGACTGCATCATCGCATTCACACGTAACAGTTTTAGTAAATTGATGGCATTACCATCTTCCACGGTTCTTACGAGATCGGACACCTTGGTGAAAATCACGAAGATTGTGTACACTGGCTGGTTGCGTTCGCTTTGCTTGGAGCTGCTGAGCAACTAACGCCATGTCAATCATACTGTGACTCGTCCGGAATCCATCTTGCCCCTCAGAATCATTTGCCTTCAAAATTTCCGCTGTAAGCGGATTGAGTAGCATTCTTGCTAAAACCCTTCTATGACAGCCCGGCGGACTAAGTCTTCGTTAACTGCATTGATGTGTTTGCCTTCCTTGTCTTTAAAGGAAATTGCACTGGACGTACAGCCAAATCCCAATGAGAATGTTATCTACTTCCAGATGGAACGGACCAACTGAAGCAGGGCATGGTCCAAAAATGGGCCGTCATGCTTTAACAATTCCTCGAGCAATCCATCATCATTAACTGCTTTTTTTGTTCCACAATTGTCTAGTGGCTTTCTTAACTTCGGCCAGGTTTGGGGCTTTCTTTCTTGTGGCTTCCTGTGGCAGGTTCTTCACCAGTGATAATTGCTCGAATCAGTTAGTTGCCAAAATGTTTGCAACACATCCCGTAGGGTCTTCTGGTTGTGTACACAGAACGCCAAATGTAATGTCCGTTGAGGCCGTAACAGACTGAGTAGCTGGACCAGTGATCACACTAAGCGGACCATAGAACTTTTTTCGCTGCAGGCGGTGAGCATACCTCTACACCACCTTATCTTGATTTTTCCACCGTTGTTTTCACCAAGGTGTCCAGTGAGTTGATGAAGAATACTACAGAGGGTTATCGTGTCTTCATTGTTTGGGCCCAAATTGGAAGAAGCACACATCATTCTTCTTTTGTATCGGCCCCACGACAACTGCGTCGTTATCACTGGACTGCTCCGAGAGTTTCTGAAGCCGAATGAGAATTGTCTCAATGGTTGCTATTGTGATCTGCCCTCTAAACTGTTGCCACTTATTGTTAACGTAGTGGATACGACAGTCATTGAGGTGAACACCGTGTGCTTGCACACACGAAACTCCATACATCCCAGAGACGCAAGTAACGACAAACTGTTGTACACGTGTCCATCATGGGTGAGTATTCAGAAGATTCAATCAACTACTGAAGGCGCTAACAGGAAGTAATACTGTGACATCTTTCACACGAATAAATGGAAACATGCAAACGATTGGGTTCGTTCTTAAGAGAGCATACCTGCTTCGTTGTCAGGATAGTTGCTTTGACAAACATCACCTTTTCATGATGAACTCAAGAACAACGCGTTAGCCAAAATAGAAGTCATAGATGAAGGGGTTTGGATACACAAAGATTCGTAGTACTTGAAGAGTGCGACTCTTAGCCACTGGTTACAGAACTACCCCCAGAGTCCTTTACTAATCGATGGAGAATCAAACGTCCATCAGCAGATAGAATAATTCTACATAGTTTTCCATCTCTAACCACGTAAGACGGGAACATGGTCAATACTTTACATAAATTCATAAATTTTGTTGGCATCACAGCCTTTCATTTCTGACCACGGGTCTCCTTGTATAGCGCCGCTGTTTTAATGTTTTCGAAATGAAATCATTGCACTCGACGTATACGGTTGGGCATGCTGGCTAGTAATTGTTTGTATTGGGAGGCAGCTCCAGCGTTTGCCCTGCGACTTCCATTAAGTTACACTTAGGAACTACCGTAAGCAGGTACCAGACGGGAACTTTTGACAAGATAAAAAGCTGAAGAGAGGAGTAAACGGAAGTGATTGAGGTCCAGGCTTCCGCGGTGATAATTATTTCTTGCATAACAACTCTCTCAACATTATTTTGGGTTGGTCCATCCCGTTTCTCATATTCATGTTATGAACATTTAGCTACGATTTTCAGTATAACAACAAGAAGTGGTCGACAGATCAACGCACTGTCGCGCACGTGCGAAGTGCACATTACTTTTGAAGATCTAGCTTGCGTCGTACTTATGTAACAACCTCTGTACGTTTCACATCTTCGGGCTACATCTCAAACTGGTTGCATGGAGTTTTTTGTAAACAAGCAACAATAAATGAGACGGGTTAATTGCCAAACTCAATTTCCTCGCGGAAAACGTACTGGCCATGTTGAGTAGTTGAAGATATAAGTCTATGATTTGTGGGATGCTTTCTGCGCGTTAAATATGTACCGTTGAAAGCATCGTTACAACTTTAGACAGATCTTGGCCTTTTCTTTGTTGTTGTTTGCAGGTTGTTTGAGATTGTTAATCGCTTCCCCTACCTGGTTAATATCATCGTGTCAAAATATAATTTTGCCGATGAGGCCTCTATGGGAGAAAAAAGAACATATTGAATTTGTAAACAGTCCTCATTTGTGACGTCGCAAAAACGTCCGGTTGTCGCTTTTTCGATAGTTATCGTGCGACTAAGGAATCTCTTAAGAACAATAACTGTTGTTTTTAGGACAAGTTGTTTTTAGGACAAGTTCATCTCAGGGTTTGTTCTACGTGTCCTGCACGAATGCGCGAAGACGCCGTCCAAATAGTCCGTATTTGTCTTCCTGGGAGAACATGTTGTATTTGATTGCCCCTACTTTGAGATTGCTTCGAAACACAGCCTCATAACTCCCACGCCGAACCAGCCAATAAAACGTGCGGGCTTGTAGTTGATACTTTTAACCGCTCAGGAAATTCCAAAACGTTGTTGGACTACTCCGGCTGAATATATGTGAACGCAGTTATATGGAAAACTGACTCAGCCTCATGATGAACACTCCGGAATTTCTAAAAATCTCTTGGAGTAACCTGTCTGATGAGTATGATTGCCTACTCCTCTTTTTGCCGCTCAGTTCATTCACTACGATAATAACGTTTACCTTGTTTGTCAAAGAAAAAAGGACCGAGTCATTTTTATAAAGAAAAAATTGAGATTGGTTCCCGAAGAAGTTCGGGGTTGACCTCCGTTCCCCCGGTCTTAGGAATGCGTATAAGTATCAAGTTTTACAGTTAACCATAAACGATTCATACCAAACGCCTGTCTCTACTCCTATCAATACGAACTACTTTGATAATGAAGAAAATCTGCTGTATTTGAACAATAGATATCAGGAATCTGGTATACTTTACTGTAATGTGGGACGGCTACAGCTCTGGATTGGCACCAGTAGCTTTCGTTCTGTCTAACTTAAACTCATACTTGAACTAACTTTGTTGCGCGGTGTTTCCTGTTGTCAAACAGTCCATCCATAGAGCAATCACACTCAACGTTGTCCTACGTGGCACTCTTTGGAAACGCAAAAAATGTAGCATCTACCACCTATGAATTTTTACCATGCTTTAAGTCAAAAGCTGCTTTATGAGTTGTTCACTTGTTTTAGGTAAGAAAGCCACATTTGCTAGCTAGATGGACCACTGTGCACAACGTATAAGTATGATATACTGCATTGTGAAGTGACAGCTCTTGTTGTCCTACTGTTTGGACGTAAATTTTGTTTGCTGAATAAAAATAGTGTTCAGTCATCATGGATAATGCAATCCTACGTTAGCTTGATCAAGAAAGTATTTTGATCTAAACTGGCGTGTTTACGTTCAAGGCCAATAATCACCGGCGTAACGAGCTTCACATCGCTCCACAAGAATTGTCATTAGAATATGATCGAATCTAGGCAGAATTGGAATTCTTCCACGGCACCTGTACACACTTACGCACACATAAGCGCCAGAGATGATTGTAGTATGAGTTCGTGGGCACTTTTTGAAGCTCCGAGACACCTCATTAAGGACATTAGTTCGACAGTGATCTAACACAGCTGGCACATTAGTAGTAAATTCGTTCAATTTGTACATGCTTGAATACAGCGGATTAGACCTTTTTGTGTGTATAAAGCTGTCAACTTGTGGGGGGGGGGGTTATTCACAAAACAAAAGGTGTACACTACCATTCAGATGTCGTCTTAGAACTTTCTGATGTCAACATGGAGTTGAACTCAGTGATACAGTCAATGTATATCTCCGATAGTTGTGTATGAGGAAAAAGGCTAGTCCTTGAAGTGACGCATTTCCTCTAGCCAGTTGTATTTGGTTATGATTGTGCCCTCAAATTTCAAGCAGCATTCAGGTGATGAAGCCTTACAAGGACGTTGGCATCAGTGGCGTTGGTGGTCAAATATTTATTTGCCGAAACCTTCCAAACGCCAGTACGCCACATTCAACCGACATTGTTACTGGGATGAGCATTACTTTCGCCCCAATAAAACAACACTCCAAAATTTGTATCTTCTTGGATGGTGACGTCTGCTGGCTGTAAAGTCGGATGACATCCAGTTCGAATTGCCACTACCTCCGCATTTCACTATTGTTTTGGTTTTGTATCAGCAATCAGATGACCAAGCACAGTTTATAGCTCTCATCAGCTGCTTATTTTTTCATGTAAAGCAGTCGCAACCATAGGCAATGCAGTGTGACGTCCAAAGCTGGATAAGCGACAGATTTCAGTTCGAAGGCATTCGCACATACATCTCACTGAGGTCGATAGACAGTAGAGAAATGAATAACCGGTGCATCCATTTGATCTGATGTGGTTATGAGTCAGCCTGGGACAAGGAGTCAAGGCCATGCCTTTGAACTGTGCCTAGCCAGATTTTTGCTAATATCGACAATCGCAATCCAACTAGCATCACATTGGTTGAGGCAGATTGCTTCATGCGTGTTGGTGTTTGGACAGGCGACAGATTCTTTATCAGATGAAGCAATCAGATCTTTCATTTACCGTTGGTTCGTCTGACGTTTCGAATAGGATGGTAGTCGAAGCAATCGTGTGGAGATCCATCGGTCAGATAGGTTTACGAAGCTGAATCTGGAACGGGTGTCATTGCTGTGTTCCGTAGAAGGTAGACTGAGTGTGTTTGACGCGGTCGGTTTTCGTTAACGGTGAGACAGACCGCAGTTACGCCACGTCTGATAGACTGGATTGAGGATCGAATGGAACAGATTCCGGTGTCCATTTAATTGCATCGCAAATGAACAAAGATATGGATAACCTATAGGGCGAAAAACCTTAAAGCTTTTCCTGGTTACCATAATTTACTAAGTGGTCCTTGTGAATATCTTAATTTTCGAACACTTTTTCAAAAATAATATTAGGCGACGAAGGGTTTAAGAAGCGGATATCTCGTAATGATCATCAGTCGAATTCTTTTAATCAATCTTTACATTTGCGCAGACTCAGGTAGTTAGGTCATGCAGTGAGGACGCCAGCTAGTCGTCTGCCAAACCGAGCACTTTTGCCGACGCTGCGGCCAACTGGCGTAAGACGCGAGGTGGACAGATGATGACCTGGCTCAGGGAGATGAATTTGTTCACGAAGGGGTTGGCCACTGTAGATCGGATTCGTTTCCCAGGCTGGGGATTCGTGATTCACAGAGTCTGGCTGGGGATGTTAAGCGAGACGGTGGCTAATTGAGCCCAGTGGTCTGAATGTTGTTGTTGTTTGGCCGAGTTGTCTGTGAAGTGAGTGCATTTAATGAGGCGGAGCAGTGAAAGCCTGAAGTAAGCTGTCCTGCTGCTGATGCCTTATTTTCAATTGCAGCTCGGTTGTCTGTTTGTAAGGTGTAGGCACCTTGATTTTGAATGTATGAACACAGACGCACCTATTTTCAGCAAACAGATACCTCCTTCTTCCCTTTCATTTTTCTTTTTTTCTCCGCAGGGTTTGCTTTTTTCTTAACAGTTCTGTGGCAGTTAAGCATAAGTGAAAACTATTGACGTTCTGCTGTCTACGAAGATGACTAAACAAGGCATGTACCGTCCCAACAAATCGGTTTCCACAAGAGGTGACCTGTCCAAAGGACATACATTTCAGCATTGCTACGAGGTTTGAACGAGATTCCTTCATTCACTTTATCGGGTCGTCAATTTAGCAAACCATTCAGATGACTTTTATCGCAATGGAAAATTGGTTGTCGTGGGTGTAATGAATGTTAATGATGAAAGAGCCGGAACGTGCGCCAAACCCACACATCAATAAGACGACATAAAATTAACAACCGACTTCCAGCGGTGAACAATGCCACTGGCGCTGCCCCCATATTGACTTCATTTATGTGTGGGGCACTAAGAGGAGAACCATATTCTTGGTTGACACGTGGAGCCACATGTACGTCTTTCTGTCTAAATTCCTACAGCAGTCTTTCGGTGACCCTTGAGATGGGTCACCAGCTAACTTAGCCATAATCGACATTGATTCACGCCGATACTTTGACCTTCCAGTTGACACTAGACGTCATCCGCTAATTGATTTTTATATCGGGTTAACTGTGCTCAGCAGGCGGGCAACAGTTACACCAAAAATATCTTATTAGGTTCAAACCTCAGCTCCTGGGCTATGTCTGGTGCCCTTCTTTGAGTTCCCACAGTCCTTTTATGTAACGAATGGCATTCCACCACTGGCCGCTGATGGCATGCGACATACCTCCACCAAAGGATCTTCCATCTCAGGAAGGCCCGATTGGTTGGCTCCCTACTAACTACGATTAGTCAGGGTAAGACTCGAGCAAATGCCTAAACTCGAAGTTATAGGCCTCTCCGAGAATCCGCGGGCCATATCGTCACCTTTGGTCTCAAGAAGTGCCATGATTAGCGTCACCGCGGTGATTGTCAGAGAGTTAACCAAGTAATCATTATTGAAGAATACCCAGTTTCGCACATGTTAAACATGACTATTCGCTTATACATTAAAACCATGCTCATCAAGGTAAACCTGATATGCCCATATCACCAGCTGAAGTTGCTTAACCCGAAGCCTCAGTAAACAACCCTATTGGCCTCTACAACTTTCTTCCAAAGTAGCGCAAACTAAGAATTTCAACGATTCATTCGTGAGGCCACAACAGTTGGCTTTTTGTCTACCCCTACCTCGAAGACACTTTGGTGGCTGGATCTCTGTAGGAGGAAAACTTTACGCAAATTCGCCCCTTTCTGAAAACGGTGACCGGAATAGCTTCACACGGAACTGGACCAAGTGCAAATTAGACAAACTTATCATCACCTTACTGGGTCATTGAATCTCAAGGAACTAAACTGTACACTGACGGGTGAGGTCAAAGTCACCCATGAATACACTCAGGCTGCGTTCCTTTGAGAAGCTACATTGTTTTGGCGGAGTTTAAGCGCTATGAGCACACACTGAAGCCGCGTGAAGGTGAAGGTAGGTTCAAGTTTACAGAAGTCGCAAGTATTGCCCTTGTCCAGCATACCAATGCGGTCGCTGGTTCAGTTCTGTTATCCTAATCTGACATAAATGCACTGCCATCAACGGTAACCGGCACACCCATAGACTCCATACCACAACAGCTCGTTGTCAACAACTGACGACCTTCAGCCTATTTCTTCTAACCCTTGCGACCCATGTGAAAATGGCACGTAACGTTTGGCAAGGAACTGGTTGTAACCTATCTAAGCATCCGCAATTTCGCTACTCAGTGTGGGGGTGTGAGGGGTAGGAACAAGCCCCCCACGATTTGTATTAGCGAAAAACCGTTGTCCGTCCTCTAAACGCTTCGCGCGACAAGCACTCCCACAACGGTAGCTAGGCACCTGTACACTGTCTCTCACTTCACAACTGACATGCCACGAGTCTCAAGTGAAAAAACACCATTGTAAGCGCCCTATCACGCGATCACTGTATCAGCGTATTTACTAACAATCACGTTGATTAGGCAGCCACGAATGACCCACAAACCACTCATCAAGAGCTTGATCAACTACCTCTAAAGTGCAACACCATAATCCGAGGCATGCCTGTGAAAACTTCAGCTCCACGTGATAAGTTCCGGTGTGAACTAAGCCCTGTATTGCCCGCTTAGTTGTTTACACACTGTTTAATGCCCTGCATAATGTCTCACCTTGGCGTACTCGTTTCAGTTGAGCCTGTCTTTAGACGTTTCCCGCGGTCCAAATTAGACAGCGGCGGGTGCAACTAGAACCAATGTCAATGTTATAACAGGATGCCAACATATTTTTGCCACGGCCTGTCCTGCTGATCAGCACTAATGGAACTTGCAGACACACTTGCAACTCTGATAACTCAAATGTTCAGGTTGTCTAGGGAACTAAATCAAATTCCAATGGAGTTGACAACAACAGTCATTTGTTCCATGAACGAGATTGTCAGCCGTGAGATACCATTCAGTGAACCCTATTTCTGCTATTGGGGAGGTCATGGAGCGTTTGCTGTATGAGAGACGGAAGGCATATCTACAAGTAAGCTAGTTGCCACGCCATTACCAGCATGGTTTTCGTCAAGGCTTTTCCTGCCTGAACAACTTACTGCCAGCCAGAGGGCAGTGGGTTGCTTCTAGGACCAAACACATACCAAAAGACGCCATCTTCGTAGAATTAGACAAAGCTCTTCGCGAAGTTACGAACAGAAGCCTTCCAACCAATCTCGGTGCGCTGGATGTCAACGGTCATATTTCAAAATGGATGGAGAGCTTCCTCTATAACTTCATTTATTCGGTTAAGCTGAATGGGACACCCTATTGGCGAGGGGTGTCCCGCAATGTTCCATAGGGCTCGAACCCAGACCCACTGCTCCCCTTGGTCTTTATCAGTGATGTCCCGGCAATCACTAAAGCGCCGTCTTTAGCATATGCTGACGAACTCGAAATCCCGAGGGTCATGAAAACCTGCAGAAATTCGGGATTCCGAAAAGAGGGCTCTTGATTACTCGATGAATTGGGCGTCCAAATGAATCTTCCCATTGAATTCCCAAAGGTATGCGCGCACGCGTATTGAGTGGATGAACGAAGTGCGTCCCTACCACTTGGGCGAACGTTTGCTGCAACAAGCGGAAGGCAGACGAGACTTGGGTATTATAACCACAGCATCACTCAAGATGCAGGACAATACATATAAGGCCTGTACATTGAAATGCAGTGTACTGAGACAGCCAAAGATTCCTCAACAAACTTGTGCCCGAAACCTCAACTATTCTGTTCTCAACACAGGTCAGAACAATCCTAAGGTGCAGAAGGGTGTCCATCCATCTGCACGACAGGAAGAAGGCGTGAAGGCTGAGGGGGTTTCAAATAACGACCGTGAAAACTGTCTTGTATGAGACGGAGAAGCTGAGGGCCCTTTGTTGTATTTCCTCAAAGTTGCCGACGTTTATGGGTGGAGTTGTTGATGGTCCACAAAATATCGAGATGTGTCCACATCCGCGCGCGCAATCCCCCTGTGGAAATGACGACAGGGTGCGTAGACACCAATTTACTGGGTGAGAGCAAACCGTATAGGACGTCTCCAGCTCACCGCATTTCTCATATGGCAGCCAACTGTTGGAAGGCACTCGCTGGCTCTGTGGTGGACGGGGAGTTAGAGGTCATAGTGGTAGTGAAATCAGACACACCAAGAGGAACTGTGCCAACAGAAACGGTCTTAGCCTGGTGCTTTCATTGGGTACTGATATGACGGAATATATGCAGGAGTCCTTATCCTATGTTTTTAAAGTGGAAATACCGGATACTAAATTCCACAACTTACCGTCATATGAAAGGCACTCTTGACACTGTTTTCCAGACGTACGTTTTTATCACGTGCATGCCAATTAGCCCCTTATCGTCCGCAGATGTTCCGGCCTACACTTGTTTTATTTATATGATCTTCGCAATGGTATCTCCACACCAGCATCGTGCGTGCCAAAGAGCTCTTTCTGAAATGTGACCACTAGATTTCAACCAATGCCGGTAAAAACTGGATTTTATAAATCCCCTTCAACAGTTTTCTCCTTTTGCCAATTACATTTCTATCCACCTCACCGGCTTAAGTCAATGAAGAAAGTCACTCTGGATGCTGGCTCGTCAGCAGCCACTTTTAACTTTTGCAACCCGGTCTTGAATTACAGCAGATCTGGTTTAGTCTCGAAATGAAGAAAAAACATAGTTCGACATAATAAATTTTCAAAGAACTTCGTGTTGGGAAGACCTAGTCTTATACTATTTTTATTGCGATACCCAAACCTCGTATAATACCTGTATGGGCCCTCATTGGCCCGAATGTATTTAGGGTCATATACTATCATGGTGGCCTTATAGGAAAAAGGTTATTGTACCACACAAGTTAGTTCACACTCTGTCCATAACAACCGGTGAAACTGAGGACAAATCAAAGGGAATCAGTTGGTCGTGCGTAGAACAATGTAGACACCATATTACCACATGACGGTTGGTATGCAGTAAAACAATGCCATCCTTATTGCTTCTCTTATCGTGATTAACTTCAATTCAAGAATCACACATTCATAAAATGCGTGAAGTTGAGCTATCCTCCCTATATTTCACCACAGGGGACTGTAGAGCATTGCCCAGAAAACCACACGTTCACACTTATTCCAATAGTGTATCTCATTTGGCCTTCTTGATTAAGGAGTAAACTGAATTACACTACGACATGCTCATAGAAAGCACGAATCCCACTCATGGTACTTAGGAACTGCTGTCTTTTCATCATTTTTGGAGGTCGTTCGTTCTATACGCTGTTAAAAATCTGTCGATATCCACGCGTGTGTACATCCCTACTGGACGACCCCAAGCAGCACACAGCCCCATTTTAAATGGAGCAAAATGGGGCATTTCTGGGGCAAAGTGAGACATTATATATAAGTTGGTTTTTCACAGTAAGCACGCCATAGTCTGGGATGTTGCACATTTTTTTCCATATCTCTGCTCTAACTGTAGATGTCAGTGCCTACGGTAAAATAAGTGTGATATTGTCGTATTGTTTTAATGCACCACTTCCATAAATGTTTGTGCCTGGCGCAGTTTGACTTCAAAAGCTGTAACGCAGCGTGCTGTCGACTCCATTTTGGTGTTCGTTTGTGGAAGTTGTGTACACATCCCACTGTGTCTTAGGTTCATGCTTGCATCTTTTGTCTCCTTTTACAGTACTACCGATGGAACCCCTGCTTCTAAGGAACGATGTCCCCCGGTGTCTCCACGTTGCACAAAGTGGGTTTACAAGTGTATCCGGTACACGAAGGCAGAACGTCTGGCTTGCCTGTTACAATGCCGGTAAGTTACAGTGATGTGTTTCTGGGTGTCATCACATCATCACACAACATTGATTACTTTCGACAGAAAATAAAAGACCGCCGTTCAGCGTCAACTATCCGTCCGAAGTGGAAGAGGATCATACGGCTGAATGAGTGTTTTGAATGAGGGCAAGCTTCAAGGTTGGATCACAAGAATGGTTGTCCACATTTGGCTGAAATGAATGCTTCATCTTTCGGTTTGACATAGGATTTCTGCACTCCAATCTGTTTTTATTCTAGAATGCGACTTAGGCATTTATGAACAGCCGCTCCTAGATGAGGTGGAATCGAGCATTGCCAACGCACCTGCCTCTTGCCCCACCGAGCTACTACATGCAGTAGTGGAAAATGAACCACCTGAAGGTAATGAGAAAAGCTTCGTTATAAAATTTCCCTGTATGACCATCGCGCTTCCTTGTTACCGTTCCCGGACGTACCGTTCAGCAGGACGTCCTCGGATGGTTCCTACGAGGGAACAGCTCATTGAAAGTTCGAAGTATGGTATCGGAGCCTATTACACAATATCACCCCCATCTGCCAAAAGATTCCCGAACACTGATGAGCACTCTGAGAATGTGCACTAAAGTGGTCATAGGAAATGGAGTTTGTGTTCACTTTGGTTTGATCCGCGGTTTGTGTGCTGTCCTCTGCCGGACCCCCGATATTGCTTTCAAAACAATATCTCCAACCGGCGGGCTCCATTTATGTGAACAGTAGCTAGAAAGTGAGCACTACTACGACACCATTGTGTCCCATTTATCTCGATTAGGGGGTACGGACCTTCGTGATCTCCTACATCGAATACTGTCCTCGGTGTTCAGCGTGAATTTCTCAACGCAACTTAACTGGAGTGGGGTACATGGAAAGCATCAAGCCAGTAAACTGAGAACCATGAAAGTTGTCATAGGTAGAAAATCTATGTTCAGTTATATTAATCAATTTTAAACGCCGTATATCACTCTCGTTTTGCCGGAGCGACAGAGAAAGAGGTGTAATGGGAGATTAGAAAGTGGCTGCATAACGCGCCAGACCGAGAAGGTGAACGGAAACTCAGGATGAAAACTAACGCTATTCACTTTTTCCCTTCATATGTTATGTCCTTGAGGCATATGTGTACACGCGTGTACATTTATGTTTCTTTCTACGGATATATGTATATTTTTGGTAAACTGCTTTCGGATCTGTATGAAACATACCCATTTCCACCACGGCAATTATGAGCGACTGCCACTTGAACAATAATGTGCATCATCCTGTCAACTATCGTCACCTTTTTTAAATCTCGTTTTCAGATCATTAGAATGCGTGCGCCTAAATTGCAATTCGACAAATCAGGTAAGACGGGTTATTACCTATAAATATGTGTTTTCGTTTGTAAACTGCGTTCACACTTGAAATGTTATATTCAGTGTGGCACTTCAACCATAAATTGTCTTCGGGAGATTTGTTATCGCTTTTAACTCAATAACTTCAGTTGTTTGTTTAGGTATTTTTATCCACGTGAACATTCAAACTACGCCACGCCGCTTCACTGAAGTCCTCATCTACAGTATCCATTCCGTTACCTAGCGAGTACTCTTCAAAGATTCGCAATCTGTATGGGCAATGAAGATCAGTACGCGAGGTCCCCATATGAACCACCAACGAAGTGCACGCGAAAATGGCCATTTGTTTAATCGAACAACCGTGTTGTAACTCCATGAAAACTAACAATAATTAAGCACGCTTTTTCAATGTTTCAATCATGCATTGGCGGGTCGCCCTTGGACTGGGGAGTAATGTATATGAGGTACAGAAGGAATAAAGATGAGCTGAATGAATGCGTAGTGAAGAAAAAAAATCGGGTGCGTGGGAGGGGTTTTGCGCAATAAAATGTTTTTGGGGCTAGCCCATATTTTGCCCCCATGGTTCCTATAGGGGTTGTTATGTCTCAACCTATTTTTACCCGGGTGGTGGCCACCACCAGCCCCCAACAGTTCAGCCGCCCCATAAAACATGCATGCGTTCAGAGAACTCTCTTACGTCGTGTTTTTTTTTAATTAATCCCGACAGAAAACGCTATTTAACTCTTCGTTAACAGACATACTGTACGTATATCTCGTCAAGCGAAAAGACATCTTATATGACATACCAGTGCTTTCGTCAGCAGCGAGAATGCCTTTCCCAGATTCAACAATCTTTTTTGCAATCGATTTCAGCTTATCTTCCTGTTCAGGTTGCAAGTACACAGAGAACGACGGCATAATATGACCACACCAACGACGCGCAAGAAATGTGGTTTAAAAGCGCTCCCGAAACTGTGGCCTTACAATAAGAATAACGTTGTATAGTTAAACAATTTGTAACGCTCACATTAGTAAAAATGTGACCAAAAAGTTAATTACTGACTTTTGTTCTTTATTGTGAATTCTTATCATGTATGATTTTATAATTTTGCATTTTATCAGGCTGACCGCTGATTTGTTCACTTTCGAAATTTGGTTTAAATATCCTCGCTGTCATTGTCCACTCATATGTTTGCTATCTTGGTGCCCAGTTCATCAGAAAGTATACACGATCATTGCTATTCTTTGTCGAATAGCATAACTCATTGCATATTGTACAATTCGTGTTCGGTAGTATCCGTAATATTTTTTAGCCTCCTTGCATATTACTCGTCCTGGTCGACAATGACCCGTGTCGTATCTAGCAGTGCTGGGACTCGGCAGACACGGTCTGTAGCAGCAAGCGCCTGCGGCCGGTATGAATGTAAAATGTCCGTACCAACCTGGCATGCAGTACGACCAGTGTCAGAAGTGATATCACTTCAAGTGCACTGGTCTTAACGAACACCAGTACAAACAGCTAGCTTCCTCACCTCTTACTTACACCTGTGTGAGTTGCAAGTTCAGCGAAAACCAAGGCACCGCTCCGCATCTGACTGGTCTTACGTGCACCACATCAAGTGGAGTGACGCAAAAACCTGCAACTGTAAATGTGGGACTCTTCTTAGCTCTGTGTCTCCTCCCATTTCTTCCATGGAGAGTAAGATAGAGGTGTACCAAAGGACTCTGCCCGAAATGAAATTGGAACTACATTCTCTGAATGATTATATAGCGCTTGATCTCCCTGGGGTTGCGATCACCAAGAAAGCAGTTGCCCTATCAACTGCCCACATNCGGCTGTACGAATGAAGGAAAAAGCTCTCAAGGAAAAGAGAGTAGTCTTATGAGGCCGCTTCCCTACAACCTCTTCTCCAACCGAGCTAGCTAAGACAGTCCTAGGAACTTCCTTCTCCACGGATGCCACAAACATGGTACTTGCGAGTAGGCTGCGGGCCAAGACAACCAAATGTCACTTGGCCTTTTGGTAAATTTGTCAGCCATGCTCAGCCTCGAATTAGTTGTGGGTAAAACAGAGGCTTCAAAGCCCGCCAACGCCCATCTGAAAGGCGTATCTTTCGACGGCTCCGGGCAAGAGAGAGCGAGACGCGAACGGCGGACTAAAACTAAAACACAAATCCTGGCGGACCAGAAGCTACAACTGGAGACTAAGTCGTAGTTTCTGCTATCGACGTAGCCCCTCAGACCCCTGTGCCTGTTGTGGAAAGCGGAGACACCGTCTGTATGGTCGTTCCAACGACCGACGCCTCAGGCACAGGCACAAGCACTGTGGGTACTCACGCCGCGCAAAACCGTCTTCAGAGTTACCTACCATGAAACCCACCAAACTGCCCAGCAGAAGACTTTTCCTTTCAATAGTTCGGAACGGAAGCAGCCTGCTAGGACCGCATCCTACAACCCAAAAGACATCAATATAGCCCACCGCTATAAATATCTCTTTCAGTAACCCCATAACACAGCTCCCTTTGCCGTCTTCCATGCATGTATACGAACTGTCTGAGTCTGTTTAATAAGTTACCGGAAATCAGACAGTTAATTCATGACACCCAACCCCACATGTTCGCCTTCACGGGGACTTGGCTTACGGATGATATCAGTGACAGTGAACTGAGTGTCCCGGGGTATTCAGTTTACCGGGCTGACTCTGCCCGAGGAAGAATGGGGAATTCTGCAATTTTTCTTCAGCAGTGTCTCCCGACGCCCACGGTTATGGTGGCCTACAGTATTCTGATAAATGTGACACTCTGTGGCCTCGACTACCACTGCGTGGCCAAGACTCACTCCTAATGGGGGGTATTTATCGTTCTCCTTCATGAGACGTCTCCGACGGCGACACCGTTCTGGTAAGCCTAGAAAACTTCCTAGGCTTACAACGCTCTACTCATTTGCTTGTTATGGGTGATTTTAATGCACCCAAGATAAACCGGGCATCAGTTTCTCACCAGAACTATGAAGGCGTATTCTCGACTTCCTTATCAACGCTGATACTTCGGAGGGCGTTGTCACAGGGCGTCACCGCTCTGATGCGGTACCGTTTTGCTCAGATTCCCTCTCTGCTCGACTAAGTTATCACTAATGAGAGCCACCTGGTAGACAGAATGTTCATCAAGCCGCCACTTGGACACAGTGACCACTCTCTGTTTGCTTTTGATCTTATATGTTACTGGTAACAACAACCAGCACAAAATTCCACCGTTTGAAACTTTAACCAGAGAGATTTTAACGGCCTGAGAATCTACCTAGGTTCACTTCTTCTTGACTTGGGCTCCGTGGACCAGAACTACCACACGTTTCATAGCGCAATTTAGAAAGCAGACGACTTATTTATGCCGCGCAAAATGTATATTTTCTCTTACCGACCACCCCCTCCACGCAGGATACGTCGTCTTCTTGACAACCGTTCCTAATTATTCGCGAAGCATAAGCTTACAGGAAACTCAGAGGACCTAAGCGCGTTCCACATTGTTCGAAACAGGTGTAGGCGGGATATCCGCGGACACACCAAACTCGTACAAGAGAAGATCCTCCTCAGAGCCCGCGGGAACAAAAACTTCTTATTCACGCACATGCCACGACTAAGAAAGAACAAACCTTCCGCTCTTTCTTTACGACCGCCCAACGGGGAGGCTTCATCTGACTCCCTAGTTGTGGCCGAGTTATTCAGGGAGTACTTCTCGGCAATCTACGACGTCGCATCCCCGAGCTGGCATCCTGTACTACGGTTGCAGAAGTTTAGGTAAACACTCGTGACCGCTGAGTTCTTTGTGCTAGATGTTGAAGACCTTTTACTCAAGGTTAATTCATAGAGTGCAATGGGTCCTGACATGATCCATCCCAGAATACTCAGGGAAGCAGCTGCTAGTCTGGCTAAACCTCTTTATAAGCTGTTTAGGCAAACACTCCAGACTAGCATCCTCCCTAGCGCATGAAAATAGGCGATGGTCGAACCCACATTTAAAGTGGGTGACCAGCACTCTCCGGCCAATCAGCCTCACTAGCATCCCGTGCAAAATAACGGAGCGCCTACTAAAGCGCGCCGTACTCAATCACTTCTTATCAAATAATCTTTTTTCTCCCACACAGCATGACTTCCTTCCTAATATGTCATGCATAACAAACATGCTTATTTTCATGGATAGTCTGATGGAGGCCAATGACAATAGCCTCATCTCTGATGCTATATTCTTTGATTTTGCCAAGGCGTTTGACCGTGTCCCACACGGCCCCCCGGAACACAAACTGAAAGCCTATGGTATTCAAGGAGAGGTTCTTCGCTGGATTGCCTCTTTTCTTGATAATAGAACGTTTAGAGTGGTGACCGGATCAGACCTTCCATCCCCCTCTTTCATTTTTGCGGGAGTTCCCCAAGGGTCAGTGCTAGGTCCTTTGTTATTCCTCATTTACATCAACGACCTTCCAAACAATATTTCCAGCAACGTCCTCTTATACGCAGACGACCTAAAAAATCTGGAATGCCACTGATCCCAGTGCACTACAAATTGATCTTAACGCGATCAAGCGCTTGTTGGACGATTGCAGCCTCCCACTAAATGAAAATAAATGTGCTCACACGTCACTCGGTAGAGATTCTGGCAATGCCTTCGTGATTCATAGTGCATCTAGCACAGTAAATATCATGAGAATCGATCTGAAGAAAGATCCGGGCATCTGGTTGTCATCTAACTTGTCCCTCACGTACCACCATGAGATGGCGGCAAAAAAGGGATTCGCCGCTCTTATGATGATTGGGCGCACTTTCCCCCGCATGGACAAAAAAGCTTTTCAAACGCTTTACGGGATTTACATAAGACCGCTCCTCGAGTGTGCCAATCAGATCGTGTATACCGGCCTGAAGAGAGACATATTAGCTGTTGAGCTTGTCCAGCGCGCGGCCAACAAGATGGTCGCAGGCCTGAGTAATGTTACTTACGAGACTCGATTTTAAATTCTTGACCTTTACCCACTTGAATTTCGAAGACCCCGCGGTGATTTAATACTCACACGCTTCTTCTTTAGAGTACGTCTTGCAGAACAGTTCTTCACTGCGGCGAATGATGACGGCCGGCGAGGACATAATAGGATTTTTCTTAGGCAGCAGTTCTTTTCTTCCAGTGTTATTAACGATTCTGAGGTCGCCAGCAGCGCCTCTTGGGATCGCTTTGAAGCTTTGCTTGATTCTCATCTATCTAAAATTGCATTATGCGAATAATCTTTGTCTGTTCTTGGTATTCATTGTGATCCCCAAGAGCGGTGCTACACCCTGTTTTCAATGATCGCCTTTCACCTCAACAGAAGCCCGCTGACACTGAGCAAGGAAAACCGACTGGATCCGGGAACTTTTGACCGTTGCCTCGAACCCGTGTATCAATCGCTGAATCGAACCGGCCATTATTAGCCAGAGAGAGACCAGAGTTGGTCGTCACACCTTCAATGCTGTCTTCTTCGAATTTCTCAAAGCCTTCCATCGTGTCTCGAACGGTCTTCTTGTACGTAAACTTGGGGCTAATGGTTACAAAGTAGTGGTTCTCCACTGGACTACATCGTCTCTTTGTAACCAAGCCTCCAGAGTAAAGACCGCACCTAACCTTTCTTCTCCTGCTGGAGTTCCTCAGGGATTCGCACTTGGCCTGCCTTTGTTGCTAACATGAACAAGTGATATTTGGATCCTTTTTTCTATTGCCGCTGCTCTCTAAGTTGACGATTTGAAAATCCGAGATATTTTTTCATCTCAGTGAACTAAAGATTGACCTCGTTCGCATTAAATGTGGATCGGCTGACTCAAGTCTCCCTTCAAACGACACCAATAGTACGCATACTTGGGAGACTCCTCGAATCTATTCTTGTTGCATAGCGCATAAAGTGCTGTGCACATCGCGAAAGTTGACCTAAAGAAAACTATGGTATATGGCTAACTTCTGGTGTCTTTAACCTATTGCCGATAGAAAGAGACTTGAAACTCTTGGGATATTAAAAGCGGCCTTCACTCCCATACACCAATATGCCTTTTAAACGCTTCAGTAGTCCAGCGAATTCGTGCATACCGCCTCGAAGCGAGACATTGTGTTTCAATTACTGCCTTCTAGGTCATCAAGAAACCGCCATATATCAAAGCAGGTGAACTACCTGGTTCCGGGTGGTCTGGGCCTTCAACCGCAAAACGGTGTACACACCGTTGAAAATCAAACCCAACTGGGTATCCAATGAAACGTTGATTGATGTTTTGTTGAGAAGCTTGGAGTCTGGGTTCGCCGGGTATGTATAACCATTTCTTTTATCACATAGGTTTTGGCCATTCTGTCGGACAGAAATAGTGAAACAGGTATAGCAGCACACTCTATAGGCTCATAAGGAAGTTGATTCAGCAAGTGAAAGAGTATGGCTAAGAATCAATTTCAGACGCGGATGGAGCCAGGACTTCAGAAGCAACTCCTATGGTGGGCCCTACAAATGAACATTGTTAAAATCGAAACAGGAGTTGGATGCAACCAGGTCAAACTGACTGGGTAAGCTAATGGTAATGCTATTTAGGATATATATTTTGTGAGTGTATTGTCACTGCAGAAGGGGAAGGACTGCGTTGATGCGGTGTGTAGCGCTAAGATTGTGGTGCGGCACATCCCAGCATCAGTTTCTTTATTGTTTTTGAGGCGTTCATCTTTCAAGTCATAGTGTTTGAAGTTGATCCGCCTAATTTGTCTGCAAACTCTGTAACCTTCGTATGTGGAAATCACGTTTCTCCGATGACCCGCGTGGGAGTCACTAAATGAATGCGTGAGGGTCCACACATATGTGCCGCTGATAACCACGATAGTGGCCAAAATGAACCTAGCTGTTGTTGGGGTGGGTGAATTTGAGAACCTGTTACTGAACGTTGCGTGTGCGGCTTTGGCCTGAACTGTCGGATCACACGGCAATCGGCGATGCTTGTGAATGTCGTTTTATGTGGCTTTGAGTTTTGCTATTAAGGCACGTACATGGGTTACCTTGTTAATGAATAGAGTTGACCGCACGGACGTGAGATGGACGAATTGTTGAGACTTATCACATCAAATCCCTCAACCATATGGGCTGGCATATGGCAATGAACAAATAGTGCTAGAAATGAGGCCGAGTGTGGGCCAACTTTGGTTTCTAATGGTCTTGCTGTTCGGAGACAGAATTGCTCACCGATATGCCGTCTCCCACCACTTCGTAGAATTCATCCGTGTAAAACCTCATCACGTGTCAGTATGAAGCCTGCAGAACTAGGAGACGATCCTTGGCGTTTGATAATCTGTCAACAAAGAGGAGCCTATTCTCCAGACACAATCCATTCGGCAGAAATCCGTGCTGAAGTGGGGAACTGAGATCCTTGTCCAGTATGCGATCCAAGATAGCTCGTTTGAGAAGGCGTTCAAAGACCTCGCATGGGAAACCCGATAGGATGTTTTACTGAGGCAGCGAAAGAAGACTTTCCGCCAGAACTGCGGATGGGGATTCCTCTCTACTCCATGAAACCGATTCTGGCGTTAAAAAGTGATGTAATGAAATTGTGGCTCAACTATTCATGCAGAAACAGTCTTCTAACTTCAAGCTGGAAAGATTTTGCCCAAAATGCAAGATTTGTACGTTTAAGTTCAACTTACTTCATTTTGGTTCACATGACTTAAGGTCAGCTGCCAACCGTTATCCGATTGTTCACCCCATCAAACCCTGCGAAGCTTGTCTCGTCGCGAGAAATGGGCAGGGTTGTTTTCCCATTAGTGATGTCTCAACATAGCAGTTGACGGCATAGAATATGCGGTCAAGCTGGCGGTTTCCACGTAGGGACGTGAACAGGGGACGCGATAAGGTCTCCAGTTGGAGTGCGCAAGTAGTCCCTCGGAATTTAGCAAGGCTGAGTGTATCAGCAAAAGCTTCAACTACAGCGTGACGTGGAGTTACAGTGGCTCTCAACAGTTGTGGTGTCTTGGTTGGTTAATAGGATGGAGACCAGTGCTTATGCCATCGTCATTTACCTCAGATTCCCGTGTGCCAAAAACAACTTAATATGAGGCCACGGGGAGAAAAAGAGGGCAAAAGCATAAAACCAGAATACAACCGAAAGCACCCTCCAAGAGTGACAGCAAGAGGAGAAATGATAAACAGAGCAAAGGGTTGGGCAGGGATACGCTGAAGCAGCCGTCATACACATCTGATAAAATCTCCTCCGCCCAGCCAATTAATTCCACAGGCTTCTGCTAACTAGCCTTCAAAAAGCTTTCATTTGGAGCTGCCAACCGTGGTAGTCATAACTATACTGGAAAAGCAGTTTATCAACTTGTTAAGAAAATGTTAGTCCGGATGTTCTTCTCTGGCACCCACTGCTGCGCTTTATCCGCCAGTGATTAACTGATGTCGTGGGGACTCTCAACACGTGACTTCCGTTTTGTCTTCTTTTTAATGAGAATAGATTCTGACTTCCAATTCAACAAACATGCACAGCTTACCATGAGTGTAGTTTTGCGTCACCCTACACAACGACGCAAGGATAGATTTTCTATGTTACCGATGATAGCTAGCAAAACAGCCAGTCGACATCTCAGGTGAGAGAAAAAGGCTGTAGAAGTTAAGAATTCACCGAATGCCCCGTATCTCATTTTTAGTAGCTCTCTGTATGTCCGCATGTTGTTGTGAACCACTTATCTGCTCGAACTTACCTTTGCGCTTAGCAATATTCAAGATCAATTTCCATTCTACGGATTGTCGGTGGTTTTTGACGGGGCTTTGTTTCATAGACGACGCATAGGCGTCCTCCGTGCTCCACACTGACTATAGTCATGTGCCTAGTGTTGATGATCTTTTGTCAAATTGTTAAGGCATACAGAGAACAACGTGGTACCTAAGAATATCCCCTGTGAAATGTCACTGAAGTTTTGTGCTAAATGTAACAGTTTTTCACGTTTGCATGCAGAAATACCTATTCTGCATAAACGGCTCCTTTCACACTGAGGATCTGAGAGGTGTGTTAAATTTTTGCCGGTTCGGCCGCAAAAATTAGATCTACACGGACAAAATGCTTTCTAAATTCCTAGGACTAACCCTGAGCAAACCGTCCTCAGTTGAACCGTCCAGCGATTCTCTCTAAAAACGACAGCATGTTCGGTAGGCACGTTTCCATCATCGGATGTCTATGCGCTGAACTGTTGGTTGCTTATACTTGGTGGCGTGGCAAAATCCTTTTTCCTGAAAATCTTTTCTACCACCTTCATGATTAAAACTGCATGCTTATTAAGCCTAAAGATCGGGACCTCGCGCTCTCTGAAACCACCTCGTACTGTCGCTAAAGTGACCGCTTCGAGTCTTTTGTGTGCTTTTAGCGGTTTACTAAACAAACCAGCTAATGGCACCATTAAGACGTCAACAAGCATTCCTAGAGTAACAAAACGAGTATCACATGGGCTTGATGCTTTCGCGATAGTTATTCTGGTCAGCTGTTCTAGCACCTCCACAGGCATCATTATTGCTTCTCTCGCAATTAATAAATCGGGCGCCACATCGCCACTCCTCGTGCGTACTTCCACAAACCACGCGAGCGTTCTATATGTTGGTAGGCGAAACATCTCCACGCTTGCTAGGGTTGCAGTGCATGAACTTCAAGGCAGACGCATTGGTGACAAATCCTACGTGGTTACTTGAATTGCTTAGCCAAAGTCTCATATTGTACTGGTCGGCATTCCAGTAGCAGCTGATCACATCAGCTTTTTCGCACGTCTGCAATCAAGCTAGTTGCTGAGCCCAATAGCGCGTCTGAACCTATCACAGGTAGTACGTTATATGTGTTGCTTCAGGTTCTTTGTACAATTCAGTCATGAAGGTGAAGCAAAATGACTAACCATGTGTATTGGGGCAAAATTACTGCCCTACATTGAAGGACTACGTGGATGTTTAGCCCAGTTTCTCCACCGTAGAAAACGGTGCCAATGTTGAGCTTGTGATGACTGCCGTGTTTATGAAGGAGATTTGTTGACCGCACTTCCAACCTCCGTCTATTCTTCGATAGCTATATCTCACCCCACCTGCATTCTAAACGTGTGCTATGATAATTCAACGTATTCTATTCAGACAGGAGCTGGATTGCCCGGATTGCGCAGTATGAATTGTTCATCCTGTTAAAGATACTCCCTTAGTATCTCGAAGGAATAATGCCAACTACGTGTATAAATCTCGTTTTAATCACCAGTGGTTAACCCTCACTTACCTGAGACGGAGATTTTAATTGACCTGTTTTGTTTTGTTTATGCATTACTCGCTGCGCATGGTAAAGTGGATGTGCGCTTTTAGTGCATGACAACTGTCGTGTTGAACAGTCGGTGAGTACGATCTGCCTTTCTTTATTATTTTCCTGCTGATTGTTCTTCTGCTTGAACTTGAAGTCCCCTTAGTGGTAATTTCGAGCCTTCCCAGGAAGGGCCGGTGAGGCCGTTCAAATTACGCGCACAGCATATCGTTCCTTCGATAAACGTTCATTTCGATACGCTACAGATGAGCGTTGTTTGCTTGCTGAATACTTTTCGCATACGGTTTGTTCGCCGTTACTTTCCACTGCTGAACCAGCGTTCGTGCGTACCTCAGGTTAACATACCTCTCATTTCTCCGCCATTAGGTGACTTGTATTTGGTCGTGCTCAGCAAATCACCGGTCACCAGGATTGTAAATATGGCGGATTCAATACCTGGAATTGTCTTTACTTTTGCCTTTATTTTGAGTATTTTCGTGCACTTTAACACTTCATCAGTAAGTAAATTCACGTTTACGGTCATTTGTTCAGGTCCGATTTGTCCACTCGGCGGGCTCAGAGCTTAGAGGCGCTCGCTGCATTACCGAAGCGACTGCCCCGAATACAACTTATCGACAGATATTGCGATTGGACTGAACGTAGCTCGGTAGGTCATCAGACGTCCCGGACTATTTCGTTCAACTTTACGCATTGCATTTGGTCATCTATGTCGGCTGCTTTGTTATTTACATCTTATCTGCTGTGAACATCATTCGAATTCATTGAGAAGTTGTCTCAGTCTTAGAGATTTTCCACTGGATTTTTATTATTACCACAGCTACCTCCGGTTGTTGAAGTGACAGCTGTTATTCTATAGTGTTGCCAAATTGCGAGATGTCCTTATTGTATTTTCTACTGTGTATAATTTTGTTTTCACAAACTTCATCGTCTTTCGGGAATTCGTTTTTTGGTCCTTGTCCGTTTATCTCCGCTTTGTCTTGTTAAAAATATCAAGTTTTCGATACCTGCAGGAACACCTCTCATTTCCAGTAGTTCCTTGTTTTCTCCCCTAAGAGAAGCAACAGAACGGCTTCACCGATCGCCATATCAAATAAAGCGATAACCAGAGTCCTTGAACGAATATATGTTGCGTGCTTTTCTCTGTGTTTAACTCGCTAGAAAGATCCGAGCGACCTTGCAAATTGAACATGCGGTGACCCACCTGAAATGATAATCTCCCTGCGAAAAATTGTCACGTGGAGTTTAACCACGAGGATTGACAGATATGCAATCCTGGATCTTCGGGTGATCTGGGTTCTGTGTAGAGGCTGACAGCTTGATTAGGGATGGTGGACAACTTGTGCAAGCTCAGCGGGAGCAAATCGAGTGTCCATTCGGGAAGAGAAAAATAGCCATGAGCGGAAGAACTTTGTAATCAGCAACGAGGCAATCAACGAGGTATCTTAGGCGTGAACCACGCTTCATACTTCATACTTTCAGCAGATAGGAACCAAGCGTACATAAAACGTATACCAAATGGACAAAGCGAGCAAGCATGTGATAAAAAAGAACAGGGTTATTCGTTTATTCATGAGACAGCCAGAAATCCGGCTCCCAACAAGGCGACAATGACGAGTTCACAAGTTGTATTTAGACAGTTCTCCTTAGAGAGCCTGCCTAATCATCGTTTTAACGACCGTGCAGAAGGCGCATGAAATATTGTATCCAAAATCGAGTGCTACAAGCATCAAAAGGCTCTTTGAACTTGTCGATCCTAAACATTGTATGAAGGGAGATGTTGGCTGTGGCTGGCACTACAGCTGGTAGTTATGTCAGTCAGACCTTTGCTTATTAAACCGGGAGTGTTTGGATTAAAAAGTCATAGAAAAAATACTTTAGTGAGACTTTTATCGATCAAAATCTTGACGATTTTGCCAACTCTTACACGGCCTCGTGACCGGAGGCCCACATTTCCCAGATACGACCAGTTTTTCCGTTTCGGTGACTAGCACGTGAGCATTTATCAATGAGAGGGATATGGCGCCGTACTTATGAAATATAGCAAGTGACAAGAAGACAGTAAAGCTGAGAGACGAGCAAAATTTCAACCTATTAGGAGTGACAAACGTCAAAATGTGTCAAAAATGTTTACGATTCCAGAATGGAAACTGTTACTGAGGCCGATAATTCGAGAACAGGAGGTTAGTGAGTAGAAATGCCCGGCAAGCGCAACTTATAGCTTCTCTAGCTGACTCAGTCTGCCGCCAACAGCCACTGATGTACACAACTGCCTTGAAATAGTGACGTCAACAAGGGAGTTAAGGGAGTAATCCGCTGAGAAATTTTCAATGCTAGAGTGCATGGAAACCGAGAACAATACTAGGAGACTTGGGCGTCACAGATATTAGGCCGGTGTCCAGCTCAGTTGCTGTTGGATGAACACGCTCAAAAGCGACTGTCCTTTCCTAGCTGGTATACAGAACCTCCTAGTAAGAGTATATTTCTCAACGCATCTGTGAGAAACGCGCTGAGGTGAGCGTAACCAATGATGTGGTAATCAGGCCTATGTGTTGCGTCGTTACGGAGAGTTGTGCTGACTAGGCGCGTCTGGGTTCAGCCCCGCCAGGTGATTCGATCGGAGCTGTCAGAAAAAAGAACTTGGGCACATGAGGTTGTACGTTACACTTCTGTTCGCGCAGGACGCTCAGGCTGTGATTATTCTGCGAGTGCCTAACGTAATAATACTACCTATTTGAGACGAGGAAATCATAGATCACTTTCAGGTAAAAAGCACACCCGGTCTTTGAAAGTTGGTGGTGACCTCTGGCATCTTATTCCACACAGCCGGGGTCTTCGTCAAAACCTACAGACTCACACCCTAGTTTGAAATACGTCCACTGCGCGCAACTGTAGTCAGATCGAAATGTTAATGTGAAGGTCCGTGAATGATAGACCGTCTGCTCAGGACTATCTCAGCAAATGGGTTAGGTACGGTCCAACAGCGAGGACGACAGTCTCCGCAATCAACGGCATTGATGCAGTCATGCAAAACGGTGACCGTGTGCGCCACTCGTATGCTATTAGTGAACAGGTCACCCTAAGCACCTGATTTTGGCTGAGTGCATGGAACATCTCGAGACGAACTTACCAGGGAAACAGACTGCTTCATAATGTGCTCATACAACGGCGAGGAAATCAAGAGACACCCACCATGGGACCGGGGAGTGCAGCTAAGTGCAGCATTTTCAGATAATATTGAGGATTGAGCAGTCCGCTCAAGCTTACGAGCCCTTTAGTTGTAACCCACTCTGAAAGCAGAAGGCGGCTGTTAACTCGAGTATGAGTATGGTCGTTCAGCAAGTAGTCTGCCGGCGTCTCCAAGATGACCTCATCTTCACTATCCTCGTAAACGTGGCTGACACTCGGATGCATAGCACGGCAACAACATCAAAACAGTCAGCTCCGAAGATCCGAGATAGTCACTTTGTTTTCACCGTAAAGATGCAAATATCCTGAAACCGTTCCCCTGGCAAAAAGTGCCCGATGGTTCCACTGTGTACTCAGAGTATGAAGACAAAATAGGGAACTGTATTGATGGTTGACCGTTACTCAACCAAACTCTTCCAAATGGTCAAGAACACCTGATGGGAAACAGTGTTAGTTGGAACACTGCTGACAGCCGACGGCGCAAGCAGCTTTATAATTCGCTTAATGTGAACACCAATCCGTTCCTACAATCTGCTCAAGCACCAAAGGGTATCGTGTCTGGCGTTTCGTGCAAGTAACTGGGAAGTTGCAGAGTTCTGGCATGAACGCTACAACAACGTGCTGAATCGGTCTACTGGCGCTAACTGGATGACGGTGAGTAACCTTCAACAGATGTCCATGTCCATGTCCCGGATATGATCAAGAGTCTAAAGCTGCCGGGCGACCGCAAAACAAAATGTTGTGAGTAAACATATGTTGCACGAAGAAATTTTGAAAATCTGCATCGCAGCTGTGGACCGTGTCCTGCTTCAACTAGGCTGTCTCAGATGAGGCAGTGGGACGGACTCAGAGGTGATGAACATGCATTAATTTTACGAGTGTGACACTCAGATAAGCACGACTAATGCGGTTCACTCGTTGAGCAGTGGTGCATATTTCCTCGTAAGGACCTAACCCGGCCGAACTAATGGGTAGATCTTGTGGATAGCAGCTATTGGATCTCTAAACAATCGCAGTAATACCGACAGGGTATCTGCAGTCTCTCAGCATCAGGGACTCACCATGAGCACCAGTTGCTTTACGCATCTTCGTGAACTTCGCCGAGACGTTGGATTCGGTGAATGCTGAGGCACTCTGGAGAATACAATGTGAGTGTGAACGGCAAAATGAGACGGTCCGCTTATTTACCACGTGGCATGTGGGTATAAAGATGGTGTGGTGAAAAGTTACTCGATTAGCCACTTTTCTAAATCCCGACATAATGGGAAGTTTACAACGGGACCAATCCAATCGTCGCGTTAAGGACACCGCATCGTGATGGGACAAACAACCTCGATGTTACGTCTTCTGTTACTCGCCAGTTTCTTCGTTACATATTACATCAATCAGCTCACAGATTTTGACTGTGTGCCACTACGGCCAGACGATGACAGACTGTGAGTTCTTTAATACTGCTGTAGGTCCATGAATTCGGCCTCTTGTCTCATGAATAAGAGCTGCTTACTGCAACCGGTACGAGGTCTCCTCCCTATTATGTGCGTGGGAGGTTCCAATTAGAGTTTGATTTCTATGGTTATTCAAAGCCCCTGATTCCAATTAGCACCACTGACCCACACACTTTTGTGCATCTGTCCGTTTTCTCTTCATTTTCCCCTTGCAGCTCCATTTTTAAATAATGTTCTGTCATTCGTCCCCACGCTGTATAAAGCGATCATATGTTGGAGTACGGGATATTCTTCACTTTTCACTACAGCCCTGTGATTCCTGAGTAGGTGGCCGGCACAAATCTGGGCGATTCATGGTTCAGGCAACTTTGGCAGTGCGTTACTTCACGTTCATCGGAAGAGTTAAGCTAATAGCGCCCAACCCACAGGTTATATCCGGTGTAGTCACGGTTCAGGTGACAAGAGCAATTGTCTTGTGTGTACGCAATGGCTCAGTGACGTTGAACTTGGAAGATTAACGACGTTTGCCACTGGCCATTCAGAACATTGTGAATGAACCCAAAATCTGTTTTATAGATGACTCCTCTGCAGAAGAGATCAGAGAAGATGCGGGGCGAGCCCCTGAAGGATCACCTGGAGAGTACCACCAGAGTTATTCTTCGAAGCCCGTGGTTCAAAATGCAAAACAAACTAAGTGGAAGATGGGCCAACTTGTGGCAAATCTAAATCTAAGGGTTACCATAGACCGGGATGGTCGGTGCACCATAGGTGCTGAATATTAATTGTGCAAAAGTGATAGCAGTCTTCAGGGTTGTACTGGAAATCAGTTGTGTGGCTGGGTGTTCTGTAAAACTGAGACTTTGAATTTAGTTCGAAGAGCCGGCCGCTCAAAGTTGGTTCGTTACCGGACAGGTAAATACCAAAATGAGTTCTTTAGAAATAAGGCTGATCTATTATTACGAGTAGCTAGTTTCCTCAGATTTCGTAAATTGAAGTGAAGTCCCACCATAGTGGTGCGCTAAGATTGGGATAACGCACGCTCTGGAAAGAAAAGCTATACTGTTGTGTTTCAGGCCACCGATTCGAGAAAACCAGAGCAACAACACTCTGGGCGGCATTATGCTATCCTGGTTCACTGAAAAATAGCACCACTTTGCAGATAACAAAATGTGGTCGTTATTAGGTGGCAAGTGTTTTGTTTTGTGATTGGCTAATTAGTTGTCATGTTTCGCGACTTCGTACCGAACAATTCGGTTGTTTCAATATGACAGGCACTCCAACGATTGTTATAACATTAACTTACAATGAACTTCGCTGCAGCAAGTGCTCGTAATTTGCGACAAACTTACGCCCGTCAGCCACAGTTCCGTCTTCAACAACTTGTGCGCGAACTCTTCTTAACTGAATCACCGCCAATCAGGAGCTGCCCCAGTCCGGTCTCATTGTGCCCTACCTCTTTTGATAAGCTCGTCCACCTCTCGTTCTTCAAGGATGATGGCCTGCATCACGGGTCCCCCTTTCTGACAAAATCCGCCCTCTCAAGTGCATATGATTCTGTTTCGCCACCCCGCCCGTGTCAGCGCCGTATGACTTGCGTTCACGATCTTTAATCACCACATACCGTGTCCACTGATGCGGGATCTCAGAAACACAGTGGACCTATGCCTCATCTCCTGGCTTAATGATCGCAAGTTTCCAAACCTACAGGTCATAACAGACACTTTGTTGCCCACTGCTTCGTTGTAGGTTCTTCTGGACATCTAGTTAGTCTAGTGTCATGCCGTAATTTTTAAGATGCCACCGGAAAAGTTGTCCACACCCTTCGCCCAAGCAAGCGCTGCGTCACGCTATATCCGATAGTCTTATTCGGCATATATCTTCCTTCTAGAAAGTATTAGTCACGGGCCTCCGACTAACTCCTGGGCAATCTACAACTTCTTGGCAGCTTTAATTGAACCTTCTGCCCTCCCGTTTGACTGACTATGATACGAACCGTTTGTCCGGGGCCCCAAATCATATCCATTTGCGCAAGTCTTAAAGTCTGTGCACAAACTAAGACCCATTTTCAGGAGAAAACTCCTCCGGTATGCCATAACGAGCAGACTGGGCACGCGGCTTGCCAACCGTTTCATATCCCGTGATACTGCTTAGCTGATCAACGCCAAAACGATCCGAAAAAGTCACAACTTACCGTCTTTCACCGTGTGTGTATGTGCTGGCCGCAAATAGTCGCCAAGATTTTTCAAGAGGTTCTGTCAGCAGCGTTGTCCCCTCCACCTTGATTGAGTCGTGTATTCCGCTAATTCCACACTTCACTGTATAATCCTTTATATTACTGGTCGTTCCTGGTCGATAGTAAAGTTTCTTCGCTATTCGACCGCAGCTGCTCACCTCAGTAGTTGTCACACACACTAGCTCAGTGAACCTCTAATCGAAATCCTTTGTGACGACTATCCTCCTGTGAAGAATATTACAGCCGCTGGGACGAACTGACCGCCGTCCCTGATAACCACTACCAGCTTCTCGCATATATTCCTATTATCCTGCGACCAGCCATCTCATCAGAAGTGTCCGCCTTTCAAGTACTTGATCCTTTCCTACTTCGTCCTTCAACGCCATCACCATGTCCATTGATACTATCTAATATTACATTCAATAAATTTCTTCGAATTTGGTTGATCTGTCCCAGAGCCAGGTACACAGACGCGAGGAAGAGTAGTATCGACGTGAAGTTTTTCTCTGGGCTGGTAGTCTGGTTCATAGTTGTACATTCGTAACGTGATCATTATCCACTGTCGACGTCTAGGAGCAGCACTCAGGGCATCTTCACTACTGTCATAGGGTCTTGTGTACCTTGTGTCTTGCCTCCGCATGAATGGGTGATAAAGTGTCCCAGAGCAAAACCACCATCAGCATTTTCCTTTCAAATTGCGCACTGTTTTTGTCCCCCATTTGAAAAATTCCAGCTTCTGTAGTCAGTCGGTCTCTCTTGTTTAAGCACGGCCTCAAGATTTGATTGACTGCTGACACTTGAATACCAGAGAAGGCTCAGGTTTACAATAAGTCAATACCGGGAGTCCAAAATTATCCTTTAATCTCCACAGTCGTTGATCGCTGGGCGTCATCTCACATCCAATTGAGACCTCCGTGTATAATATGTCGAATTTGTTGCATTATGTTGACTAACTTTGACAGTAATCGATCAGGCAATTGATCATTTCTTCAGGACGCGAAACTGCTGTAAAATAAGGCGGCAGTGTATTCCGAATCGCCCCGCTTCGTCCGAATCGGCTTTCAGTCCTTCAGACATGAGTGGGTGGTCGTAGAACATCGCTTCCGTCGCCTGATTATTTTATCACCTGCGACGTGTACGGTGGTGAGAAAGGTAAGTTGCGGGAAGTACGTGCTGGGAACACCTTCTACTGGATAGGTTACCCGGCAGACAGTGTTCGGGAGCATGGTGTCTGTTTTGTAGTCGCTGATCGCATCAATGCCTTGATGATAGGCGAACCGCATGGCACCAGCCTTCGAATGCTGTCGATGCGCCTGCGACTCGGTCGAGGTAAGTGTGATACATTTGTTAATGTTTATGGTCCAACTATGTGTCACATTGATGATACAAAGCACCAGTTCTATGATCAGCTGTCCGCCACAATCCGGTCGGCGCCGGTGAGTGACCGACTGTTTGTTGTGGCTGACTTGAACGCTAGAGTTGGGCGCTACTCGGAAGCTGGGCCGGGAGTCCTCGGACCCTACGGCATTGGTTCAGTCAACGCGAACGGTGATCGTCTGCTGCACCTGTGTGCCACTCACGAGCTCGCTATCACAAACACCCGATTCCAGCTGGCTGCGAGCGACATCACGACGTGGACTCATCCACGAAGCGGTCACCGCCATCTGTTTGACCACGTGATTGTGCGGCAGCGCGACATTCGTGAGGTGCGCATCACGCGAGTGATGCGTGGCGCTGAATGTAGCATGGATTATAGGCTGGTCAGGTCCAAATTGTTAATCCATGTGCGCAAGTCCGTTTATTGTAGATCTTTTGGACAACGGAAGAAGTTGGATGAAACGGCTGGAGAGCTGGGAGACAAAGACTGCCTTTCAACATGCAGTCGTCGCTCGTCTGCAAAACATTCTTGTATCCACTACCCCCGAAGTTATGTGGCAACATCTGAAGGAGCAGATTATGCCAGCAGCCACCAGGACGATCGGTGTGGAGCGCAAGAAACGCCCGGACTGGTTCGATGACAACAGCGTGGCTATCTCCAACTTGGTACGAGAGAAGAATGCCGCGTTCGCCACATCCACAATGGACCCGTCCAATGGAGCGAAGAAAGCCACGTTCCGGAGGATCCGCCGTCAACTGGCGTAGCGTGTTCGCGGAATTTAAGACAACTGGTGGAGGAAACAGGGCGAGCGCATGCATGGTTTCGCAGATCGTCGGCAACACAAGGAGTTTTACGATTTGCTTAAACCGATCTTCGGTCCGTATATCCAGTCTACTGAAGCACTGGTAGACGTGGACACCGGCTTTTCTTGCAGCCAGCCGGAGGACATCATGAAAGTCTAGCGCAAACACTTCGGCAGCCTGCTTAACCGCCCTGCTACAACTGATTGGGTGGCTGTGAACAGTCTGTCGCAACAGGACGTCAGACGTTCGCTTGATCTTGCCCCAGATTTGTTGAAGTTGCAGGGGGCGAGTTGTCAACTGCGCAACAGGAAGGCTGCAGGCGAGGATGGGCTGCCAGGTGAGATTCCGAAGAATGGCGGTCCGGCGTTGGAACGCGCTTCGCTCCAGCTGGTTCACTCCATCTGGGAGCACGAGGTGATGCCGCAAGACTTCAAGGACGCCATTATCGTACACTTGTTCAAAGGCAAGGGTAGCAAGCAGTGCGCCGACAGCTACCAAGGTATCAGCCTTTTGAGCTGTGTAGGCAAGATGCTCGCCAGAATACTCCTGAATCGACTGAGTGCGTCCGTTCTGGTGATGAATGTTCTCGAGGATCAGTGTGGATTCCAGTCGAGTCGGAGCACGATCGACCTGGTGTTTGCTGCTCGACAGCTTCAGGAGAAGTGCCAGGAACGGAATCGCCCCCTGTATGCCCTGTTCGTGGCCTTCACCAAGGCGTTCGATTCGATGAGCCGCGAGGCGCTGTGGACAATGCTTGGTAACTTTGGATGTCCAGGTAAGTTCGTCGATATGGTTAGGTTGTTGCATGTGGGCATGAAGGCGAAGGTGCAATCGTGTGGATCGACCTCTCGTGATTTTGACATCGTCACTGGCGCAAAGCAGGGTTGTGTTCTAGCCCCAGCCCTATTTAGCTTATAGTTGACTGCGACGGTAACAGTTGCTTTTCAGAACTCTGAAGAGGATGGTGTTGAGGTGGAAATCCGGACGGACGGGCGGCTGTTGAATATCCGACGTTTCGGCGTCCCAATCCAGTTACATACTTCAACGATGCGCATGCTTCTGTTCGCCGATGACAGCGCATTGCTAGCTCACAGCGAAGAAGAACTTCAACCACTGGCTAGAGCGTTCGCTTCGGCAGCATCGAAGATTAGACTGGACATCAACACAGGTAAGACGTTTTCGTTCTTTCAGCTTTCTCCTGGTGGAGGCGCTGCCTGTGTACCTCCACCCAAAATTCACATCGCTGGAGACACTGTGAATGGCTGCAGGTATTTTTGCTACTTGGGTAGCAACTTGTCGACAGATCTGTCCGTGGACCGCGAGCTGAGAGCGCGTGTGGCGAATGCTGTTGTTGCTTTCGGACGTCTTGAAAGGCGTGTCTGGAAGAATCATGGCCTGAAGATGGCCATTGAGCTGTGTGCCCACCGCTCAATGGTGCTGTCTATCCTGCTGTACGGCAGTGAGACGTGGACACTGTATCAGCGGAACGTGAGCTATTTGAGCCGTTTCCATGTTCAGTGTCTGAGGCGCATCTTGGGTATTCGGTGGTCGGACATGATTCCGAACACTGAGGTACTGCGGCGAGCGGACATGGACGGGATGGAAGCCATGTTGATGCTGAACCAGCTCCGTTGGCTCGGTCACGTCCGTCGGATGGGCGATGACCGTATCCCGAAGCAGTTATTGTACGGACAAGTGAAGTCAGGTAAGCGAAATCCCGGTGGTCAGAAGCGTAGGTATCAGGATGTTGTGCAGGTAATTCTTTCACGTTGTAACATTGATTTTAGATGTTGGGAAGATTTGGCGTTGAACCGGACGGCCTGGAGGAATACGGTTCGGGCGGGCGTCCGAAGGTTCAACGAGCAGTTACTGCGCGGCCGCGAGCGGAAGCGTGCGGTACGCAAAGGAACCATCGGTGCCATAGGTCGCGGTGACGTTACTAAATGGCGTTGCGATGTGTGCGATCGCGAATGCGCTGGCCGTTTGGGGTTAGCAGGTCACCCACGTACTCCTAGTACATCGTCGGTGAAGAGGCGGCTAGTACGTTAGGCTGAGGTAGGTCATATCGGTATATTTATTCTACTTCTGTTAATGACTGCGTCTGCCAACATCCTGGTCATTGACAACTAATCCGCTCCCCTTTTCAGAAATTTGAGTGTCTGTGGTATTCTATCCATTCTTTTCTTCGGCTTTGTTGGTGTATTGTATAATGAGTGGACTGTCTGGCTTTTCGTAGTTCAGTGAGAATTTTGCTTTTCATCCCTATGTTTTCTGGGATGCATTAACCTGCACTCCTATACTGTAACGCTTCTTGTATTACACTTCACATATCTTCCTCCTTAGTTTAGATCTCGTCATTGCAGCTCCTCTCTGTTTAGTTTCCGAGAGATAGGAGATTCCTTTCCTTATTAGCCAATCAGGTGGCTAACCAGCATTGGCCGGCAGGACAGAAAGGTCCCACTGGCACACTTCCCGGTCTTATTCCTTCGGGTTTACACTGGATATGTGGTATGTTGGTGGAACTGCAGTGATGGATAAACGCAGGCGCTCTTTGGCTTCGGTCACTGTTACAGGCTAATCCCAATCAGATGCCGCCAACCGATGTGGCACGGATTGCAGCGATGTGGGCAAACTGGGTTATTCAAAGCCACTATGTGTGTATGTGTATGAGGGTCGTTCAGCAGTGGATGTGGGATCGTAACCTTCTGTACACATGCCACCGAGAGCCGCTCTAGACACGTGACCTTGCCACACCGCAGTATGCTTCTACAATGATACTGGTTTGGCTTGATGTGGCAAACAGTGCAGATGGAGGGACGATGTTTATCCTGGGGCCTCTTGCTCACTTGCTAACAAATTCCCAAGCTGAGCGGTTTTAGGAAATTAGTCTTAGAAAGTAGGCTAGAAAATGACGGCAATCACTGCAGCCCAAATAATGTAAGAAGAACGGTGCTTCCAATCACGGACCAGTGAGTCTGACTGCGTTGTTTTACAGGTACTGCGAAGGATCTCCTTGGATATGGATGCACGCAACGTCGTCTGTCAAGGACTCTCAACAGTCCAGCTGCATGGGGTCACTGGAAGAAATTCTTGCTTGGTTAATATTTTTTCGCCTTCTAGATAAAATCGCTAAGTGCCTGGACAAGAGAGGAAAATCAGTCTGTGCACAAGCCGTCAGGCCTCTCTTGAAAAGAGTTACTAAGGGGGCCGTCTTTTTGTTTTGCGTTGGTGGATTTCGCCAATAATGTTTTCCGTGCTTCGTCTGGGGGGTGAAGTGAGAAGGTTGAATTACCACAAAGAGTGTGAAGGTTTGTTCAGACAAAACCGCGAACGTCTGGAAGAGAGGGAAATACATTTTCTCCAGAAAATCCAACAACCTCCGGGAATTCATCGAACTTCAAGCTACGCGCTTAGAGTTTTGAAGATAAGAAGCGAGTCCAGGAAGCTGAATCCGGCAGATACTGAGTTCGACTGACTGTTGGTAAACTTTCCCCAGGTTGCCAAAAAAGTGGGTCGCAATCGCTTGGACGAGAACTGGCCCCTTCTCAGGTACGCGGAGCACACCGGAAAGTGCACCCATGCCTTACAATGCCATAATTTTTCAGAACGGTTCTATATTACTCGTGCTTTAATAACTCCACAGCTACACAGTTGTTCTGCAACAAGTTCTTTAGATCATGCAAAATTCGGTTGCTGGAAGCGTTATCCGGTGAACGCCACATTGATTCACCAACAAGAGTCGCTCTGTGAGAGTGATGTAGGTGGAGTGCATATGCCTCCCGGTGCACTTGGCGGTCCTGTGATTTAGAGTCCCGTGAAGACGAGGCCAGATAAGGGAAGTTCCAATACCAGTGTTGGCGCTTGTTGCTGTGGCTAGCGCGCACGTGGAAATATCTTCAATGGACAAATCCAAAGGTTGGTTATCAGCCAAAAAGCGTGAAACACAAAGGGAAAGATGAACCATGGATGAACCCCGATGAAGGTTGCCATCTTCTCGTTTGTTCTCGCCTTTGCTGTGGAGTCAGCAACTTCCGTACGGTCGTCGACAAAACCAACCCGAAATTCCCGTCAAGAGATAGCTGCAATAGTACGGTTAGTATTCTCTGATCAAGTGTCGTCCAGCCGTAGGAGTGACAGTACCATGATTTCATTAAACTCCGATCGGTTTTGGAATGCGCGCTTACCCAGTGTGAACGGGAAATTGTGGTGAACGTAACCGTAAATGCACTAGTCAGGCTGGGAAGATGCCTGGAATGTCCCGGAAGTTGCTCTTAACCACTTAAGCCACTTCTTGCGTCCACAAAATCGCCCATAACCGCACTTCATCCCACACACTAATTCTGTGGACAACGTCTGTATCTTACGTGATCTCTTCCAGGAGGCTAGAGAACATATCGCAACGGTGTTGTGAAGAATGCAAGAACGTAAACCCAGTGGTGAGCAAGGACATCCCCTTTGAAATTTTCAAACAGTTTGCTGTGAACTGAGATTGAATTATGCTCCGCTACTGCACGCTTGGTGGGAGTAGCATCGGTGCAACTTCACCTACGTGACCAACTTGGGGGCGCAATCGTATAAAAATTTTCTGAATGGTAATGTACACCAACGTTTGCAGTTTGTTGAACAAGCGGGGTCGATGGGTTGACCAACATCAGTCGAAGCCAGTGGCGGTCACGTCAACACATTTCAAGGGCTGAAGTTCGGACGCTGGGCTGGTTAGTCCTAAATACCGCATTCTCCGTAATGCCAAATCGTAGGTGCAGGGTGAGGGTTGGTTGCTCATTCACATAATAGGGGATATTCCGATTACAGCCAATGCGGCAACCACGGGCACGGACGGCCTTCACAGAAGTCTGTAAGGTAGGATAAAATTCTTCATCAGTGTTTACGAGATGGTAAGTGTTGATTACCGGACGCTAAGATCGCATACGATCCAAACGTTAGGCAGCTGATAACCATCGTCTTGTCACGTGCGACTTAGTTTTCAGACTGCCCCCATGTTCGACACCGTCTGCAGCCTATGATTATCTACACGGAGAAATGACTGAATGTCAGTAAACCATTGCGTGAACCAGCAATTCCACATAACTACACGATGCGTCGATGACCAGACGTCTTTAACAGGCCTAGTAATTACTCTGACAGATTTAGCCACCGACCACCCGCATCACTTTCACCACCGGGGAGTGTTGGTTATGGGATTCTCACGATTCACTGGAAACAGTCTGGTAGTGAAAATTTAAATTGGCAATAAATCGGAGTTCTTAGCGGATACGGTGCGTCAGGATGTAAATGAAACCGTAGTCAACTAGAGGGAGGGACTGACACAATCCGGACGTTGGCACATAGTATAGACAACAAGAAGGTCCATGTGAACACACGCTGGTGTCCTAGCTTGGGAAAGACCGGCCCTTGTACCTCGTTACCCATGACGGTCATAGTTCAATCAGGAGATAAAAGCCTGCCTCCCACGAGGAAATTGTCTATGGATAGTCCTTCGGACAAATATACACGAATAGTAACACCTCAGAATCATCCACACCTGACTTGGCAGATCAAAATGCTACGTGGTTCAGAGTGCACAAGAGTAGCCTGGCATCATCAATCACGACAGTCATAGGAATGTTGCATAGTCACATGCGTAAACTGACAGGAGTAAAACCGGACACATCAATGCTTATTGGGAAGGCGCAGAAAGCAGAAATGGGAAAGGTACAATTGGCAGTTCTCGCTGTTAATTATGCTACAATGTTGAATCATCCCACTTCTCCATTTGCCTCCGACGTGTGGGCGTCTAACACGGTGAAGGTGAAAACAGGAGATAATAGAGGACTTGGGTAACTCCAAGCCCCGAAGTCGTTCTGGCTGAACAATTTGTGCTAATCAGCACTGATGGAGCTTGCAGACACACTTGCAACTCTGATAACTAACTAAATCAAATTCCAATGGAGTTGACAACAACAGTCATTTGTTCCATGAACGAGATTGTCAGCCGTGAGATACCATTCAGTGAACCCTATTTCTGCTATTGGGGAGGTCATGGAGCGTTTGCTGTATGAGAGACGGAAGGCATATCTACAAGTAAGCTAGTTGCCACGCCATTACCAGCATGGTTTTCGTCAAGGCTTTTCCTGCCTGAACAACTTACTGCCAGCCAGAGGGCAGTGGGTTGCTTCTAGGACCAAACACATACCAAAAGACGCCATCTTCGTAGAATTAGACAAAGCTCTTCGCGAAGTTACGAACAGAAGCCTTCCAACCAATCTCGGTGCGCTGGATGTCAACGGTCATATTTCAAAATGGATGGAGAGCTTCCTCTATAACTTCATTTATTCGGTTAAGCTGAATGGGACACCCTATTGGCGAGGGGTGTCCCGCAATGTTCCATAGGGCTCGAACCCAGACCCACTGCTCCCCTTGGTCTTTATCAGTGATGTCCCGGCAATCACTAAAGTGCCATCTTTACCGTGGAAGTAGTCCCCCGTCCATGCTCTGACCTTGGAGACACCTTGGCAGCACTTAATTCAGGTAATAATAGCGCGCAATTCAGTTAACTGAACGCTTTCCTGTAATCAAGATAAGACATCTCAACCTGCTAATATTTATTTACCCCTCCCCCCAGTAATTTCTTCAGGGAAGGCCAGCTGGTTGAGTTGCTGGGTAGTCAAGAATCCATCCCTAACATGACTCGCCAGCCTGCTCCGGACTACTCTGCCTAACACTTTCAATACTGCACAGTTGATGCTAGCTAGACGATCGTAGGAAGTGCCCTCCTCATTGCCACTTCCGTGAACTGGAGTCACCGCTTCCAATTTCCGTCCTGCAGTCAGCATGTGCAAAAAACAGCCGCGTGACAGAATATACCAAGGCTTCAGTCAATGGCCCTGCTAAATCACTCTTGGCGATTTAGAGGTAATTCACTCAGTGTCGTGTGCTCCGCAGTTCCAGTAACGCTTATTCAGACGGTCGGGTTAACAGGACTATCTTCCAAGTCCGAAATACGTCAGAAAAGGCGACGAAAGGATGGGAATTTATGCGGCACTGTTGGATAAAATCACAATAAAGGTGCTATCTCAACTTGAATGTGAATTAATCGGATACACGAATCATCCGAAAAGAAGGCGTTCAAAATTGAGTAACTAAAGCACGAATCCGCCAACGGCCACCAGTCAACGGGATATGAGCTCATAAAACCATTCGGGTGAGGATGAAGGTGGATATGTGTCTGGCAATATTAAGATGGGAAGTTTCACTGGGTAAGCGGTGACAGTTACAAAAGAAAGTAAGTGGTGTGCTGTTATGGTGCAGAATTCTCCAGGATCGTTAAAAGCACAAAGCAGAGACTAATAAAGTCAGTCAGGTTCGTCCTTTTACAATTAAACCCAGCGCGTCTCAACGAGCTCACCGCTCCGCGTCATACCAAGCAAAGACGACAAACGAACCAGACAAACCTCACCAGATTCAACAGGCCCTAACATCGCTGAATAAATGCCATCCTCCCTCGCTTCCTCGTTTACATCTACTTTTGGCAGTCGGCCACGCACCTCCTCTGTTGTGATCAATGTCTTTGACATCCCAGATTAAACAACCAACGTTTCAGTTTAGGGAGACCCACCACTACCAGTGGTACTCTCCCTTTTCAAAAACCCAGCGTAGGTCCCTGGCTTCTGTGTACCCGTCGTGGCAAACATCGCTCGCTCACACCTGATGCACCCAACTGCCGCTCACACGGGTGCCTTAGACTTGACGGTTCTGTTTATTTCGCTTCATCAGTCTGCTGAAGAATGTTGACCTGCATTCCTTCTGGACTGGATCAGCTGTGCGTCAGCCCCAGTTATGTTCAACATAAGGATTGCCCCCACCTATTTATCCGAAACTTCGCCATGCATAGGGCGTAGTGGTTTGGGCTTTACTTGACCTGCCTTCCACCATTGCAGGTTGATACGTTGTCTGACCAGGCGGAATGGAGCAACCTCATCTGACGGATCGCTGGTCTTTATTGTTCTCCCGTAGTATTCCCTCATATCCGGGATAATGAAACCACTTTTCAAACAAGCACCTCAGCATTCGCCTTTCTATACTTCCGACGCCGCTTGCCAGAAACTATCTGGCGCCTGATTTCTAGGTTTTGCAGCATCAGCCGACTGTCGTGGGACTGCAACCTCCAGGCTGCTAATATCATCCGGGCTCCTAGTAGTTACGAAGCCCAGAACGACCGGCCCTTGATCAGACTTGTATGCTGCAATGTGGCCCAAACACTGAATCAGTGTTTTGACATGGAGTAGTTTAAGCAAACCTTCGCCAAAAGAACCACCTTTGGCATGCTTCCTTGCCTAGTTTAATTCAGACGCATTAAATCACCCGGGAGGAGGATCTCGTCAGCTTGGTTTGTGGTTTTCAAGTAGGTCAACCAGCCGTTCGTCCACGACCCTAGATGTTATAAAATTTTTACGCACGTCCCATATATGTATAGTGATGCCATGTAACTTGAGCAAAGGAAGCGCAACATGCACACTGAGTGTTACAAGGTCACTGCCACCCTCTGTTCGTGCTGGTAGACCTCTGCCAACCCGGCCACCATTTCTACCCGTGCAGTAGAGACCATGCCCCGGCGGTCACCGGTCGGCGATGTCAACTTTTTCTTCTAATAGGGTCTCCGTGATGTTGACTACACCCATCCCTTTTGCAACTTCTCTGGGCTCGCTCGACCTGAAAATCCTGACGTGCATCTACGTGAGTAATGTTAATCCCGCGATAAGTTTAACCTCACAAATGTAACGCATTCCGCTGTCGTGTGATTGACGCCATTTTGGTTTTTGTTTGTGTAAGTTGTGTGCATGACTTACTGGGCCTCTGGCTCACGCTTGTTTCTGTTTTTGTTACCATTTTAGATTCTCGCTGTGCTCCCGTCCTTCTGAGAGACGCTGCTCCTCAGTGCTTCCACTCCGTCGCGCATTACACAAACTTCGTCCGTAACGTAAGTTTTATACAACAGTTCCTTATTTTAACGAATGGCAACCTCAGACGAGGACAGGCCAGGGGGCTTTACAAGTCCAGACTTCATACCTACCTTACATAACAAGTCTTTTCAAACAGAGTCGTCAGCCAATGGAATAGCCTTCTCACAGAAGCCGTTAGCTGCGCCTCTAGGGGCAAATTCAAAACATTACCAGATTTTCATTCACTTGTCACATAGTTATGAACCTTATTTCACTGTGTTCTAGGCGCTTGTTGTAATACACGATAACGCCGCTACAACCTGGTTTTAGTGGCTGTCTTTCAGTTCAGCAAACGCCCACTTGATACTGAATGAGAGGAGCCGAGTCCATATGGAAACCTTGGGATTCTAACACTGAACCGATGCAGTAATTACGGAAGTCGATGAAAAATTGGGGTTTGTTTTAATGTGCTAACGCCCCAGCCGCAGCTGTGGTTATGCAAGCACCCTCGTGGTTCTCGTGGATTCCGTTCATTTGTCGGTCGCATTTATTCATAAATACCGTTGGAGGCCGTGCTTATGAAGGCTGCAGGATTAGCTTCCCTTACTGATTTCAAAGGACATTTAGAAAATTTTCGCACAAATGGCCACATTCTGAGTCCGCCGACGAATTCAAGCAGCGCAGATTCAACAATTAGCCTAACCATCCCAGATGTGGTTAACGGCAGTTCATCCACTTGCAGATCTTCTAAAGGAGTGAATTCATATGTGTCGGCTGGTTTCGATGAGGATTATGAAGTTAATGACGAAGAAGAAGTGAAGACTCCACGAATGTCCCCGACATTAGATGAGATAAAGAAAAAGCTCACACATTGGAAGCCGACTACTAAGCCTCTGTACCCTGCTGCAGATCTAACAAGACCTGACTCTACCGGCTTCACGTCCCGGTCATTAGTGGATGCTTTTCAAAAGCAATGTCCCTATCCTCTTGATAAACTTTATGACGAATCTATTCCGGTGCAATCCCGACGTTCAATAAAAGACAACATTCGCCTCAATGTCGAAAAGTGTGCAATGGTTGATAAAGTTACTTTAACCGGGCGTGCTTTCACGAACCATTCATCCACCATTCGCCGACTGGAAAGTATTCTCACATGTCCCTCCAGTCCACTACCTCGTTTGACGTCATATTCCTCTTCTTCCGGCAGTCTCATTGGGAATCTCAGCGGGTTGTCCTTACAGCCGGAAGAACTTGTCATGGGCGATACCATTTTTTCACCGTTGCCTCCACCTTCTACTGTGAAAACCTTTCTGAAGGATTCAGAGGTCGATCCGTCGAAGGCCGAGTCCAGTTCTGTGTTATCCGATCTTGTGACTAATGGGACTTACGAACAAGTGAGTTATTTACCCGTTTCAGACGTTCTGTAATTATTTAATATTACCGCAACCTGCGTTTAAGTGTTGAGGAGCCAAACAATATTTTCATAATTTTTCTGCTTTGACCCCTCAGTTTATTCATCTTCGTCATAATCATTCGCCGCCAGCTGACATAGGTAATTAGTTTCGGGCTAAGTGCTCTCGGCCTGCCCAAACGGATAGAAGCAGCTAAAACAGCCTAGCTCTAACCTGCTGTTTATGACACCAAGTTCTTTGAAGTACTGCTCCGATTTCCTGGTCACGTCCCCACCTTCCAAAGCATTCTGTATCATGAGGCTCAGCTTAACTTTTCTGTTAGCATGAGCGGATTTGCAGAATTCGTAGACTGATGTACATGTATATCCCGCAGATACTAATGCTAGCTGAAATGCGGAGGCGGATTTGATGGTAATGTGTTCCCATATGCTCCTGTTCTGGGCAAAGCCACTTTTGCGCCTCTACGGATGTAGAAAATTATTTGCTATACAACAAAACCGTGACTTCCTCGTCGAGGAGATAACTTACCTGACAAAACCCGCATACGTTGACGTGGCTATGCTATAGGGTTACGAATTCTACTCAGGGGCACTACTGCTTAACTTACAGACGGATCGTAACTGTCTTTCTCTTGTCTGAATTAGACGTTTTACTCATATACGGGTGTCTGATTGGTCCACTCCTCGAAGAAAATCGAAGTTCCAAGTAAATCAGTTTTGTTAGCTTAGTATACGATAGTGTATACTTCCCTCTTGCTTTAATCACCCTATAATAGTGTGTTATACTTTTCACCGCTTCATTGGCATAAGTAATGTTATATCTCTAAAACGTTTCCAGTAGGATTTGGGTTTAGAGAATGAGATGGCGGGAGAGGAGCACACCTTGGTGGCCCAGGGCACTTCAGAATTTTGAGTCAGGCTCGGGGTGGGGTCCCTCAATTCAACCCCCTTACGCGGCATAAACGACTGGGAAGTATCAGAAGTTATCGTTCTCTGGACAGTAAGAAATCGTTGCATTGTGATTCCTCCGTTCGGCCGCAGTTCCTTACTGTATCGCTGGTTTGTTGTCTTTAATCTAGATCACCTATGTGTTGACTACCGGTTGCCTTGGCAAAACGACGCTTGAGCTCTTTCATTAATGATCGCGTTTTCTACTCAAACTTGTGCATTTAGTCACTTTGTCCCAAAGTAAACTTTAGATTGTGAATCTGTGTGGCCCGAATACACGTAGCCTTGCCACATACGGTTCTTAATCGGCCAGTTTCTTGGATGTTTTTCCCCGACCATAGAATATAACCGTGGGTTTCCTACAAGTGCTGAGTAATAGCATAGCTTATACAACGCACATCTAAAAGTGAGTTTACTCCTTGCTCTATTTGAAGTTTCTTTTTCGGTTACCAACCTTGAAGAATCCGTCTTCAGTCTCTTCTTGTCTAGAAATGGTGAGACTTGTATGATACCCTTGATGCTGTTCCAGTCTGGTCTGGCAGCACAGGTTGGGTAGTTTCACAACCATTTCGGTCTCATTATGACGATAAGACTACGATCAATCTGTCCCTGAAGAAATGACGGGAGTTTTTAGAGGCCTTTAATTGTTTAGGAGTTTGACAGCAATCGTATACCTAGAGAGTTTCGCCATAAGATAGCAGGGTAGTAAAAGAAAAATCCGAATGAGAGATGAGGGCGGTAAGGAAGGAACAATATTAATAGACAAGTGTGATTATGACTACCCGATTGTCCGTAGCCACCTCGGAATAATCTAGTCCAGGTGCTCTTGCAATGTGCCCGTCTTTTTGCTAGAACAACCGTCTTTAGAATATGTAAACTCGAAAGTTGAACTCCATCTTTCTGCGCCATAATGAAAAGACTTTCTTCTGGATGATCAAGGACGCATGTATTTATACCAGAGTATAATGTCGCAAACGTCTGTGGGCTAACGAAACCATCTCTGCTGTTAAGAGTCGTATCCATACGGCAAGGGTGCCGAGTCCTCAATGCCGTTGGCTAGCCTCCAGAACAAGTGCATTTTTGTTCCACTGTGATTTACGTGCATTGATTTTGACCTCCAGAATATCAGAAGTTCTCAACTGATACCCCTCTTGAGTGTTGTGCCAAACATTGCTAATCGGTTGGAGTTTTTGCTGTGAATATAACGTTGACAATAGGGCTCAGATCCAGTTTGACTACGGTGCCCAGGTCACTTTCTTAGGAAGCAGCGATGAAGACGACGTTACTGGTGTGATATTTGGTTATGTGACGATGATTGTGTGTAATCTTAGAGTTAACCTTGTTCACCAGTAGCCGGTTGCACACGGACGACCGATATGAAGCCTTCGAAGATTTTCTGAATATCTGTATCTCCGGGGCTATATAAGGCATGTTAGTAATGTAGTGTCATCTTCATGCACGACAGGGGGCTTATTGGCATGGGTCAACAGCCGTAGTGGATTCAGTACGGTTAGCTAGCTGGCGTTTATGTGATAGAATTGATCTTATAGATATTGAGATGTTCGCCGAGCTTGGTATTTGGGCCACGAGCGTGGATTCCATTCCGCGCCCAGAATCTATACGCCGAAACGCTCACATACTGATGCCACCTCTTTTAGTGATGAAAAGTCTAACTCAAATACCAAGCCCAGCTGGCATCCCAATAGCTAAATGTTCAACCCGAACTATGAACACCAGACTTGATCTTACCCAAGTTATAGATATCACCGCACAACTGGAGATTATTTGATTCACTTCCCATATCTTTTAAAGTGATTGACCTGTGCGATGTTCCTGTCCACCATCGATGTCGTCAATGTCTAAGATGCTGCACACTATACAGGCTCGTTACGGTTGATCTAACTCAGTCGTAACCAGTGATTTGTTTCCAACTGTGAAAAATGTCTACTTACTGTTGAGTTGCCTATCTGTACAGGTACTCTCATATAGGCTGTACGGACTGTGTATCTTCAGGGCACATTAATACTGAATTGTGATCATTGCGCACTTAAGTGGCCGTGGTAGTGAGATTGAGCAGCTGGCGTCTGAGAAGTATTTGGTTAGGTCTGACGTTACGTGCGGAGTTACAGTAGTTCTTTTGAGTAAAGTCTAACCAGAGAGGATATCCGAATTAAATTTTAATAAGATTAGTCCCCTATAACTCCGGACTTACTTATCCGTGGTCGGAAGGTGATTTGGCTGAATAGTATAAATGGAGCGCCACCCGGTCTACCTCAGCTTTTGCATTTCCGTTGATTTTTCAGCTAGCTCTTTTCGAAAACAATCTGTGATCGAGTCTTGCTCTTGTTATAGCCCGTCAATAGCACATACCCTCGCTATGGACGGGATTTGAACTCCGGCCACTTTTTCTTGTGACACCGTGTTGATCACTGTGTTGTTAACCTCACTAGGTGTGACTTAGTCGTGCAAACGCTCAGCCTTATTTGTCTGCAAGTAATGCTCCAGTTGCCTAGTCGCTTCAAGAAGAGAGTGACTGCATTGTAAACTCTGGTCGACGGTCCCGTGACCAGAACTTCTGTCCGAGCTAAAATCGCGGAAATCATCAAACCTGTTGAACAATACTTTTAATTACGGCCGAGTAATAGGGAATGTTAGTTGCTGTAATTGAGACATCGTATGCAGTTGATTGTAGCTTTTGCATTCCTATAGGGTTTTCAGCCCTTTCCCCTTTGAAGGGAATTAATATACTTGAATGTTCGTTTTTGTGAACGCTAAACACTACGGAATTTCCGTTTTGCAAGAGGTCTGTAATCCCTAATTGTTTCACGTAATTTCAACGTTTCGAGTAGTCTCAGGTGTGCATCAGAAGTAAGGGTGTTTTGACGAAGACCGGTTTTGGTTATATATCATTGGACCAGTCACATTTCATATAGTCATAGTTGCTACGCGAGAAAAACCGAAAAAGAGGGGGAGTTTATCACATAATTACATCAAATGGTTCAGAACTGGATGACGGTTAAATGACCAAATTGACCCTCGGAAATGTCAGATGGGTACCGGAGCCCATGGTAACTGTAGGGCCGTTAAATTCTCCCGGTTTATACAACGTTAGACTGTAAAGGCGAGACACTGACTGAACTAGTGACTCGCAGAATGAATAGCGCAGTCAAAAAGACTTCCAATGTTTGTTTAGTACTGATTGTCAAACGAGTCCTTTTACTCACTTTTTACATTTTCACAGACTCAGGTAGTTAGTTCATGTAGTGAGGACGCCAGCTAGTCGTCTGCCAAACCGACGCTGCGGCCAACTGGCGTAAGGTGCGAGGTGGACAGATGATGACCTGGCTCAGGGAGATGAATTTGTTCACGAAGGGGTTGGCCACTGTAGATCGGATTCGTTTCCCAGGCTGGGGATTCGTGATTCACAGAGTCTGGTTGGGGATGTTAAGAGAGATGGTGGCTAATCGAGCCCAGTGGTCTGAATGTTGTCGTTGTTTGGCCGAGTTGTCTGTGAAGTGAATGCATTTAATGAGGTGGGGCAGTGAAAGCCTGAAGTAAGCTGTCTTGCTGATGATGTCTTACTTTCACTTGCAGCTCGGTTGTCTGTTTGCAAGGTGTAGGCACCTTGTTGTTGAATGTACGAATGTAGACGTAGCTATTTTTAGTAGTTAGGTACCTTCCTCTTCCCTTCTACTTTCTTCTCTCTTTCTGTGCAGGGTTCGCTTTTTTCTTCAGGATTCTGTGGCGGTTAAGCATCAGTGAGACCCATTGCGTTATTCCTGTCTATGTTGACGATACAGTGCGGCACAACCACAAACCGCTCGCAGATTCAACGCGGTGGTTTGCGTACAACTCAAATGTACGTCGCCTAAATATGTGGTCTCATTTCGTGTTCATTCATTCGTATGCTCTTATGGAGCCGGTTACGTCAGTCGCACAACCGAGCGGCATTCTCAGAAGGCACGTGAACACTGTCGTGTGTTGAGTTGCCAAATCGAGAAAAATCAGAACAAGACTGAGTGGTACTAAGCTATCTCTTTACTGGAAAGATGTCAGTTCTTATGCAGCCTCAACAATAATCAACGCAGCAGCTGGTCGACATTTCTGATTGTTTGGCGCCGATCGATTGTAATTCGACTTACAGCAGCTTATGAGTGAGTTTTGGTCGGCCGAACCTTCTTCATTCAACCAACTGATCCAGTCCAATCTCATTACAAGCACTACCCCCACATGGTTGACAGAGGACGAGGTGAAGTCAATTTCGAGTATAATTCTGGTGTACCTCGTCGATTCAGGGCACCAGGTCTCACTGGAAGTTGCCTGTCAGCTCATTTGTCGCTTGCCCAGCCATCAGTCCAGAGAAGTGGGATTTCGTATTTTGGCCAGCACGGAAGCGAACGAAACTCGGTTGCCCGATGCACACTTGTGAAGTCAAGAGATACGTTCAAGCCCTACGGTTACCCTGGTCTCCCGTCACTCACTTGACACCTCCAGAGGTCAATACGATCACCTTATTCTCCTCCAATCCGGAACTGTTTTCTTTTATTATGCGACAATTTCTCCCGACTTCACCCACGTAATAATCATGGTAATCGAAAATGTGTCTGTTTCACTAACCATCCCTTATCCACTTGATCTCTATTGTCGTGGCCTGTGAACTAAGTCCGAATACATGTTTTAGATCAGGATCCGGAAGCGTCACAAAAAATCCGGTGCGGACTCATTTCCCCATGCTTTCTATGGATGGAAGTCCAGCCTTAGTCGAAGAGCTGACAGCTCTGCTCCAGACACCCTAAATCGATAGTCATTCCAAATGACTGGTGCTTGGCTAACGTTATCCTCATTCTCACAAAAAGCTCATGTGATTTGTATGCAAATCACAGGGAATAGCTTGATTCTTACTGCGTCGAAGTGGTTTGCAACCACTGTACTTCGTAGACTCAGCAAGACGCGCAAGTAGCATATTCTTGATGAGAAAACGGGGTCTCGTTTTGGCTGTCTGCGCTGGTCACAGTCTTACACTCCTTCAGGCACTTGATCTCCGCCATTCATAGAGAAGGCCAACAACTGTTTTGTCTTTGGACACCAGCGTGGTCTGTAATTCAGCCGACAGAGCTGCACGCTGAGACTGTCTATCGAGAAGGGGTGTGCCCGAAAATGCGTGAACATTCTGGATGAATTTTGTTGTCGGTCCTCGTGCCGAGTTAAGGCTTATGGCAGCCTATCATCCACCTCTCGTGTCTCAACTGTGATGCAGCAAGCTTGTCCAGTCTCCTCTGTATTAAACTTTGCAGTAGACGAGGTCCTAAAGTGTGCCCCAATAGACTGAGTATGATGATGTGAAACTTCACAGGCGTTCGTCTTCGAGACAGTATATACAGACGACATCGCCCTACTCTGTGTGAGGGCTCACAGGGGATCTAGGACATCTGTGACAGATCAGAGGCTTCAGCTCGTCAGTGCAGAGTGCTGCTGCAAGATTGGCAGGACTCTGCAGCTGCTCTCACCCTCAGTGGCGAGTCGTTGGAAGTAGTCGCGAAGTCCCTGTACCCTTGGAGCTGTATCAGCGCTGATAGAATGTCTGATGAGATCACAAATCGCATAGAAAAGGCTCGAATGGCGTTTGCTGACTTGCGTCATCCGCGCTGTCCACATGATCTCAGTCTCTTTGTGAAAGACCGGGTGTACAGTGCCAGTGTTTTCGATCATCGATGTCTCCAAAGTGTTAGCAGCATGTGGTAGGAACACCGACGTGTCTTCGGAACGGGTAGGTTCTGTTGACCCCTGAGCGTATCACTCTCGTCTCACAGTCTACGTTGGCGTGGCCACACCTTATGAATGCCAACTCACCGCCTATCGCATCGTGACTTGTTCGCCAATGATGGATTATGTTGGAAGCGGCAGGCTGGTGACCGGTGTATGAATAGAGCTCGGGGTACACAGAAGCGTGTTTCAGTGGTGCACATTCGACTTCTTGGTTGAGGTTCGAAGGACAATGGACACCTTTAGTTGATGACGTTTTTTGATGTGGCGAAGAATAAAAGTTGATGGCGTTCGTGTTATGAGCCTTTACTTCCCCCACATCATTTTTCTTCATGCTACACCTTGCTTTCGCTCTAGACTTTACCTTTACTATTCCTCATGGTTTTAAACGAGTTAAATATATGTTAAATATATTTCGTACATCACTACTTAAGCAGTCTTACGTAACAATTTTTGTCACCAAAAGCACATGGTGAATGCCATAAACTTTTAGGATGGAATAACGCTGAGAGAGTTTTATGTCGCAGTATGCGGATGTTTTTCCAGTGAATAATTTAATTTGCCGACACCTTCAGACATATTACTATAAAACAACATAAACCGGTTTTCTGAAAGCAGGCGAAGATGTGCCTGACCACGATCATTTGAAACATTCTGAAAACAGAAAGTATTCCAACCACACTTCGAGTTAATGATAAGTGCCAGACTGCAATATCGGCCCGCTTTGTCGAACGGCAAAAGTGGTTTGATTACACGGCCTCTATCGCACAAGGTTAGCCGGCATTCAGGTGGAAGACTTGTCAGAAACGCCCATCAAGCTGCAGTAAAGACGAACTCAGATCAATGGCAACAAGATATGAGGTGACAGGAAAAACAACAGTTCGTTATAAAGAGGTACGCTCTGAGGTGTGTAGCAAACGTTTTTTGTCAAATCGGTAAGCGAGCGTCCATTGGTCTCATCTGGCTGAGTTTGGAAACAACCATCGATGACTAAAACGCAGAGTAGAGACAACTTATGCAGAAGATAAAGTAGAAAAAGGAAATGGGACGGTGTTCTCTCTCATTATTGGTGACCGTGTTCAGCGCCGGTATAGCAGGAATACAGACAGGTGAAAAAAACGATTTAAATATTGTCAACTTATGGAGCATTAATCACTACACAGGTGAATGGGAAGAGGTCGAATATTTCTGTCGATGGTCTCTTGCAGAACAGGACGTTAGACAGCTGTTTACAAGTACATACTCCGTACTCAGAGAGTATACAAGGGTTGGACAAATAGACACACTTTTGGTATTGATATGTTCGCCGAGTTTGGCATTTAGGTTGCAAACGTTTCATCACTAGGCGAGGTGATGAAACGTTTGCAACCTAAATGCCAAAACCATCAACCCGAGCTACAAACACCACCACTGTTCCCAACCATCAGACACACTTTGCCAGGAATCTTTCGGGAGGGGGGTGAAGAAATTGACAGATCACGGCCAGTAACCGAGTAGAAAGCACCCTTTAGATTCGAAAATGCCAGCTATCGGTTGAGTATAGGGGGACTGCTGTTTCGGCGAATCGGACAGTGATAGCGTAACCGACAGGCTCACGATCAGGTCCGCCGCTGTAGTGTTTAACTTTCGGTGCTTCGGAAGCTGCCACGTTCGAACTCGTGAATTTTTTGGATACAATACAGAAAAGGGTAACGTCTGCCATGACGACATGAGGTATCGACATATTACTCGAAGACAGAAATAGCCACTGATAGGCACAAATCACAACGCATCTCTCAGATCCTACACAGAACAAAAGTGCGTAGCCAGCTCAGCCATCCACGTGGTTCCGCGCAGGAGTCACGTGTTTTCAGCTACACGATTACCAGTCCTTTTACGCAGCCTTGTTTTCACGTTTTTTAATAAGGTAACACGTAGGGATAGCCTTTGTCATGGACGGTCGTTCACGTAAGTCACAGTAGACTTAGGGCATGTACACACAGGTCAAAAGCACTCCCGAGAAAAACACTGAAAGGTAATAAATAGCATATGACGACAACCCCAAAAAAGACTCCGCGATTCTGATGTCTTGAGTTTTGTACGGTACCAAATTTCGAAGAACCACCACCGCAACTCATAACAGTGATTACCTTTGACTTATCAGCCCTCGGAAGAGTTAAATTACAGTAGGTACGTGCAATAACCACTCGGGATAGTTTTTCTTCAGTGACACAAGGTACGGTGCAGGTAATCGACCACGTCTGACGCAGGGATACACGAATGAAGTATAGTTCATTCACGCGTGTATGTATGCGTTGTCACAAGCCCGTCGGCATGGGGTTATCGTATATAAACCGCAATATGATCATTAGGGAAAATGCGACAGTTCAGTGCACCCTTAGGGTGGGTATGTAATATTCTGGGATAATCTGGTGGAGATATCAGCTAAGGTAAATCATCGCTCGGTTTACGTGTGCTGCTAAAAAATTGTGCTCACTGAGCCAGAACGCTTGTGCGTGCCTCTGCCTCAAGATCTGGGCGCTATATATAAGTGTAAAATCTTTTTTTCTCCCTCCACATCCTTCTCTCTTTTTACCTTATACAATGGTCACTTTCCCTTAATATTGTGGGATTTCTTCCGTTTATGTGTTCAATATGTGTTGTGACCGTGGTGTGACTTTGGTTCCCGGTACAAAGAAGCCTGCTTCAGTGGGCCGCTTCCGAACCTCTTGACTGAGGTGCGAAGCACAATGGACATCTGTTGAGGAATCCTGACTTGGCGAACATTACATCCATATATACATATAGACCTCCAGTCGTTATATCAGACTTCCAAAGGAGAAGGTATTCATCTTTCTACGCACCTCAACCAAGAAGTCGAATGTGCACCACTGAAACACGCTTCTGTGTACCCCGAGCTCTATTCATACACCGGTCACCAGCCTGCCGCTTCCAACATAATCCATCATTGGCGAACAAGTCACGATGCGATAGGCGGTGAGTTGGCATTCATAAGGTGTGGCCACGCCAACGTAGACTGTGAGACGAGAGTGATACGCTCAGGGGTCAACAGAACCTACCCGTTCCGAAGACACGTCGGTGTTCCTACCACATGCTGCTAACACTTTGGAGACATCGATGATCGAAAACACTGGCACTGTACACCCGGTCTTTCACAAAGAGACTGAGATCATGTGGACAGCGCGGATGACGCAAGTCAGCAAACGCCATTCGAGCCTTTTCTATGCGATTTGTGATCTCATCAGACATTCTATCAGCGCTGATACAGCTCCAAGGGTACAGGGACTTCGCGACTACTTCCAACGACTCGCCACTGAGGGTGAGAGCAGCTGCAGAGTCCTGCCAATCTTGCAGCAGCACTCTGCACTGACGAGCTGAAGCCTCTGATCTGTCACAGATGTCCTAGATCCCCTGTGAGCCCTCACACAGAGTAGGGCGATGTCGTCTGTATATACTGTCTCGAAGACGAACGCCTGTGAAGTTTCACATCATCATACTCAGTCTATTGGGGCACACTTTAGGACCTCGTCTACTGCAAAGTTTAATACAGAGGAGACTGGACAAGCTTGCTGCATCACAGTTGAGACACGAGAGGTGGATGATAGGCTGCCATAAGCCTTAACTCGGCACGAGGACCGACAACAAAATTCATCCAGAATGTTCACGCATTTTCGGGCACACCCCTTCTCGATAGACAGTCTCAGCGTGCAGCTCTGTCGGCTGAATTACAGACCACGCTGGTGTCCAAAGACAAAACAGTTGTTGGCCTTCTCTATGAATGGCGGAGATCAAGTGCCTGAAGGAGTGTAAGACTGTGACCAGCGCAGACAGCCAAAACGAGACCCCGTTTTCTCATCAAGAATATGCTACTTGCGCGTCTTGCTGAGTCTACGAAGTACAGTGGTTGCAAACCACTTCGACGCAGTAAGAATCAAGCTATTCCCTGTGATTTGCATACAAATCACATGAGCTTTTTGTGAGAATGAGGATAACGTTAGCCAAGCACCAGTCATTTGGAATGACTATCGATTTAGGGTGTCTGGAGCAGAGCTGTCAGCTCTTCGACTAAGGCTGGACTTCCATCCATAGAAAGCATGGGGAAATGAGTCCGCACCGGATTTTTTGTGACGCTTCCGGATCCTGATCTAAAACATGTATTCGGACTTAGTTCACAGGCCACGACAATAGAGATCAAGTGGATAAGGGATGGTTAGTGAAACAGACACATTTTCGATTACCATGATTATTACGTGGGTGAAGTCGGGAGAAATTGTCGCATAATAAAAGAAAACAGTTCCGGATTGGAGGAGAATAAGGTGATCGTATTGACCTCTGGAGGTGTCAAGTGAGTGACGGGAGACCAGGGTAACCGTAGGGCTTGAACGTATCTCTTGACTTCACAAGTGTGCATCGGGCAACCGAGTTTCGTTCGCTTCCGTGCTGGCCAAAATACGAAATCCCACTTCTCTGGACTGATGGCTGGGCAAGCGACAAATGAGCTGACAGGCAACTTCCAGTGAGACCTGGTGCCCTGAATCGACTAGGTACACCAGAATTATACTCGAAATTGACTTCACCTCGTCCTCTGTCAACCATGTGGGGGTAGTGCTTGTAATGAGATTGGACTGGATCAGTTGGTTGAATGAAGAAGGTTCGGCCGACCAAAACTCACTCATAAGCTGCTGTAAGTCGAATTACAATCGATCGGCGCCAAACAATCAGAAATGTCGACCAGCTGCTGCGTTGATTATTGTTGAGGCTGCATAAGAACTGACATCTTTCCAGTAAAGAGATAGCTTAGTACCACTCAGTCTTGTTCTGATTTTTCTCGATTTGGCAACTCAACACACGACAGTGTTCACGTGCCTTCTGAGAATGCCGCTCGGTTGTGCGACTGACGTAACCGGCTCCATAAGAGCATACGAATGAATGAACACGAAATGAGACCACATATTTAGGCGACGTACATTTGAGTTGTACGCAAACCACCGCGTTGAATCTGCGAGCGGTTTGTGGTTGTGCCGCACTGTATCGTCAACATAGACAGGAATAACGCAATGGGTCTCACTGATGCTTAACCGCCACAGAATCCTGAAGAAAAAAGCGAACCCTGCACAGAAAGAGAGAAGAAAGTAGAAGGGAAGAGGAAGGTACCTAACTACTAAAAATAGCTACGTCTACATTCGTACATTCAACAACAAGGTGCCTACACCTTGCAAACAGACAACCGAGCTGCAAGTGAAAGTAAGACATCATCAGCAAGACAGCTTACTTCAGGCTTTCACTGCCCCACCTCATTAAATGCATTCACTTCACAGACAACTCGGCCAAACAACGACAACATTCAGACCACTGGGCTCGATTAGCCACCATCTCTCTTAACATCCCCAACCAGACTCTGTGAATCACGAATCCCCAGCCTGGGAAACGAANAGCGACGTCTACATTCGTACATTCAACATCAAGGTGCCTACACAGTGCAAAGAAACAATCGAGCTGCAAGTGAAGATAAGGCGTCATCACCAAGACATTTTTTCAGGCTTTCACTGCCCCAACTCATTAAAAGCAGGATACGAATGACATTCGTCAAGGGGAATTTTAGGAATTCAGTGAGCGTAACTATTGATCCAGGGTGTCTGGAGCAGAGCTGTCAGCTCTTCGACTAGGGCTGGACGTACGCTTATGTAAAGGCTGGCGGAAATTCTGGGCGAATGTGATCGTTGTTATGAACTTGCAACAGATCTGCTTTTATAGTTGAGGCAATGTTGTTCTCCGGTTTAGGTGGAAAATTTGAAAAGTTTCTGTTTTGCATAGCGTCGGTCCGTGTAGCGGTTGACTGTGACCTCCGGTGTGTTGCCTAGTACGTCTGAAAAACATGGGTTATCGCCCAACAGTCTGATGTAGGTTCGAATGCATGGACCACAGGCGACGGTGCTCAGAATCAGACATTGATGTCTTATTCGCTGTGCCCTCGTGGTGGGCAAATCCCTCACTACCAGGTCAGTCAGACTCTTAAGACGTCATCTCCGGTTGGGTCATCCAATAAGACCCTGCACGATGTTGTCTGCCATGCTAGACTTTTGTATTAGAGATTCGGAATGGGGTCTCAAGCCAACCCTCTTCTGCTCCATAAACCACCGGGAAGTATCAGAAGTTATCGGTCTCCCAACAACGAAATTGTGTGCGCATTACGCATTTCTCCTTCCTTTTAGCCCCTAGGTTTTTCTACCTTCCCTGTGCCTCCCAGGTGATGGTAGTTTTATAGAACCAGAATAAGTGGTTAACGCTGTCACCTTCAGTGCCCACACTCTGCCAATTTGGTCAGCAGGCTGCTGGGGCATGTATTGTCTGAAGTCTGGGGCTTGATGTGGGCTCCCTGTCGGGGATGCGAGTCTACAATTGTAACACGATTATTCACTCGAACTCACCTCTAGGTAACTGTCTATCGAAGCGCCTGTCCCTCAGAGTGTCGGATTACGCTGAAGCTGAATCGCGTGGTCACGTTGGAGTGGGAATCGCACTGAGTTCCAGAGCAGAACAATGTTTGCTCGATTATATACTCAGTCTGAATACGTCGGTTAACGTATGTCGACGCAAACCAGAAAAGCTTTGTACATTCATCATATCGGCGTAGGCTCCAACGAGTAGCTGTTAAGATGCTGCTAAAAATGCGTTCCACGACACCCTCGGACATCATCATACTAGCAGGTGATTCTGATGCTCATCTGGGCCGTCTCTCTCCAGAAGAGAAGCGGCTGGGAGGTATGTTTATTGCCCGAACACAACGTACTAACAATGACGAGAGACCACTGCAGCTCTGCGCATCTCATGATATCTGTATTTCCACTAGTGCATTTCAACACAGGAAGAAGCGCTGTGTTACATAGAGACTTTTCTGTGCTTCTTGGCTGTGGACACAGCTAGATCATATGGCAATCATTCACAGCTAGTACCACTGCATCTTTGGGCAACCACCTGCACTCAGGTCATTCTATTGTGCGTGCCTGATTTATTTTGTCGCCTGCCCAGAAGTCATACACTTGTAAATGCAGGATAGCTGCCATTTGAGCGAGGAGAGTGTAATGGCTGCTTGTCAGGAAACATCGGTGAACAAATTTCCCAGTTCGAATCAGGTGAGAGAACCTAACGAACACTGGGAACAGATCGTAACAGCTAAGAAAGCTTACGTCGCTCGACTCCGCATTGCTTTGTTGATGCTTTAATGATCGCCACTGTCGAGAACTTGAAGCTGACCGAATGCTCGCACGAAGATCATGAGCATCAATAAGTGAGACACTCGAAAGAAATGGAACGGGCCTTTTGTATGTGGGAATAGCAGAAAGCTAATTTCTCTGATCTTTGATTGTACTGACTGCCGAGTCGGTGTGAATGAGAATATATGTGAAAAGGATGGTTCACTTATCATCAATCAACCGCACCGATTTGACAGCCAGACCATTTAGACGACGAAGCCTGAATCCTCATTTGTACTGTTGCAAACGGACCTCCATCGAAAGCAGAAGTGACCCTGGAGCCTAAGCTGCTGAAGCGTAACAAGTCTCCTAGATCAGAACTCCTCTCTTTTCTTTTTAAAGATGGTGAGGACATGTTGATATCATATCTGACGAAACTCCTCTAGACGATTTGGGAAACTGAAGAAGTGCCTCGTATAGGTGCTTATCAACAGTAATTCCCATCTTCAAAAATGGGGCTCGGAGTTTGTGTAACAACCACAGAGGAACCAGTCTATTGTCTGTTGCGTTCAACTTCCTTACTGGCCTCATTTTACGTCGGCCACTAAGCCGGAAGAAAGTCAGATACTCAGAGGACTGAGAGGGTTCCGGTTCTGTCGAGGATGCGTTGATCACATTCTTTATTTTGCGACATCAACGTTTTTATATTCAGCCGACAGCCGTGGCCTTTTTATGATTAAACGTTGCCTTCAATTCGGTTGCTCGTAACCATCTCTAGAACTGCCTTCTGCTCAAGGGATTTTCAGAGAAATACGTGAATCCGTTTTGATCACATTACGCCCACTCTGTAAGCAGGGCGAGCGTTGTGCAATTCTAGTGGCGTTCACTTTGGTCGTGGATGACATTCTTGAAGGTGCACTTGAGGAATCCAGTGAGTGTGGAGTTTTGCTTTTCTTCCTCACGCGAGGTTGACCTACATGGTGTGTGCGGATGACATTGTGTTGCTTAGCTCTCTTGCAGAAGATGTGTAGACTCTGCTGAACAAGGTGAGTTGCTGCACTGGCTCACTTTGAACGTGTTTCACACCTTCAAAGTGCTGGGAGCCACAGTGCTTTCAGGTCAATCCCATGGCTGTTGTGATGATGATAATGGCTTCAATGTCGCCTGCGTAAAAACGAGAGACGTTAGTGTGCCATCACCCATTGATTAGCCTAACAGCGTTCCGCCCCGAATGTTGTATCATATTGTCCTTCCACATGCGCATAATACTGACGAAGTTGGAATTCACAAAATCCAATTCAGACGCGTGTTGGAGATCTAGCCGAGTGGGGAAAATGCCAGACCACACAACTGCCACCCGTGTAAGTATTATCAGCTACAGCAGCCGTCCTATGCTAAATAGAAAGAAAAATCAAGAATCCCAGTTGCTTCAAAGCTATCTATCACCTTCTTCCCCTTACTGATATCTCGGTTGAATGTCTGAACATAGGTATTTGTTTTTAGTAATTGGGTACCCTCCGCTCCTCTTCTCTTTCGTTGCCCAGGACTTGCTCTTTTTTCATGATTATATGGCGCTTGAACGCCAACTTGAATCACTGATTTAATACTGTCTTTGACGAGGATGGCAGTACATTACCCTTCAGGCACACATGGAAACCACACTGTTCGTGACACGAACCACCTTAGCGGAGTGGTTAGAGTAATAGAAGATTCTCATCTCAATGGACAGCTAATCAACCCACCCTCACGTCACCTCATTGTGAGAGTTCCGTCTGAACTGGATCTTATGAATTCCGATTTCGTCAGTATTCGACTCGCAATCAACTCGCCTGTTACAACGATTCTACCCGGACATTCAGCTTGCTGTCTGATTGTCCATCCATGCGATTCTCTCTCGGAGGCCCTGGTGATGATATCGTTTTACCTCGTGATCGCACCAGAGTGGGGGATCCCATTCGGTTGCAAAGTAGACCATCATCTACTCGATCTGACCCCAGTGAACAATCACTCGTGTGCTATCAGATTCAGTACAATTTGTTATCGCAAACCTAGAAAAGCTTCTCGTGCTCAATATATCAGCGTGCGCTTCGACAGACACTTGTTCAGTTGCTATCAAGATTGCATACTGTGATGTCTTCAGCGACTTTAAACAGACCAAACTGTCAGATGTTATCTTAAAAACAGGCAACTTGGATACTCTTTGTGGTCGTTTTCCAAAAAGGAGGCGATTGGATGGCGTGTTTACTATCTAAACACAACACACGGACGACGGTGAAAGACCGTTGCGATTGTGTACATCTCACGGGCTTTTTTTCAGATGTGTTTCGATTCAGGAATGCTGTTTCACATAGAGACCGCCATATAGGCACAAACCGGTCTTATAGCAAACGGCTACAGGTGGCACCATTGTGTCAAGGATCGTTGTGTATTTTGGCTTCACCACGTGGACCCGGATCGTGCCGTTATTCTTGCTCGATTCGTTGTTTTATTTGGTCAGATCATACACCCATGTATGTACGGTAATCAGCTGGCGTTCGAACAGTGCAGATGTGAGCGACGCTTAAGTGGTAGTGCCGGCTAACAACTTGCTCCAACCAATTCAAGTGAAAAAGCCTAATGATCATAACGGTTATGAGAGCTCATAGTAAAATATCTCCTTAAAGTGACTGTGCAATTATGGCAGTGAAGTTTTTCTGATGTCTATTGACCTTACAAACGAAACTGATCGATTCACGCCGATTTTGAACCTAACGGACATCGAAAACGTGAGCACAGGCTGACTAATTGTTGGCACAGAGACGTGCGCGTTGCTTGGTCTAACGGCCGATTGAGAGTTTGAGATCGTTTTGGTCCAGATAGACAGGATGTAATGGCTCGGATTGCTGATTATCTTCTGAGTTGTCTACAAACTGGCAGATTAACAAACGGACGTTTGCAAATCATGAAGATGAGAAGAATTGACAGGAATTACTGAAAAGGAATCAAATACTTCGAATGTATGCTCGTCATTAGCTATTGCGCGCCGCCATCTCGGAGGACAATCTTAAGCTATTGTGTAGATGATTACATAGTTCCCAATCGATCAACCGGCATTTTCATCTGTTACTCAGCGGGTCAGGGCATTCACCCGTCATGGTTACCGTGCGGTTTGTTCCAATCACCAGTAACTGCGGTTAACAACACCATCCAGCAAACACTCCGTTTACATGCGGAGCATATTCCCCAACCGGCATTTAATGTGCCTTTTCGTCATCTCTGTTGTCAAACGATCCACCACTGTTCACACACACGTTCCGTTTGCCATGGACCAACTGACGGTGATGAAAAAACACTGAATTACTTGCGTCTTCCGCGTGAACGAGCCAGGTCCCTGGTATATAAAGCAAGGCTGAGTACACCCACAGAGTAAATACAGCCTTTTCGATGCCAAAGATGACGAGCGTTTAAGAATGCACCACAGGTCCTTGTCCTTCTAGCGGACACCTTGATAGACAGTTACAGACCGACAGGATGACGCCACTGTAGTGGGCAAACCATCACCAATGTTAAGCGTTAACCTGCAACAAAGTACGTGTGGTCAAACCCGACGCGGCATTTTAACAACACTTTCACTTTGCGAGTTTATGTCGCATATGCCCGTTGAGCGTGATCTGCATGTTGTCTGTAAGATAACTGGGTAACCTCACCCGCATACCGAATATCGATCAGCTTGCTTCGTTGCAAAGTCCCCAAAAGCTCATTGCAAGAACATCACCTATCACACGGCTGAAAATAGAGGTAGAGGTCGAACACACTTGTCGAACATCTAGTGAAACGAAGAAGACTCGAATGAGACGTCCATTGATGTGCATTTTACACTGAGATTGAGAATCCAAAGATTTCAACGAATTTACCTTCTTCATTGAGGTTCCTGTATGGCAGAGGCAACCTCAAAGAGCCTATCAGAGAAACCGAGTCGAAAGCAGCTTTTGGGTACAAGACTTTGGCAACCGTTGACTGAGGAAAAGAGTTTCCATGTTCTAGTGTCTGTCGCAAAGTGGTGGTATTATCGATACACCCGTGATCAGATAAGAAACTTGCCTGTTTTCGCATTCCCTTCCCTGCACCTCAGAATCCACCGCACTATGAAGTCCGTGGTATCATGCTTGCGACAGTGATAGGGCTAAGAATTTTGGGGACGACTGTTGACAAAATCCCTTCATGGAGCATCACCTTCCTCTGCCATACGGAACGAAGGAGTGTCATCAGTTCAAATTGGAATCGCTCAAAACCATCTTTGAAAAGAGTTAGACAGAATAGATCCGAACCCGTTTCAATAAACTAAGCGCCCAAGCTCTTTGGGTTTCCGGCGGAGGATCGCTAAGAAGCTCGGGCTTCAGCACACCGCATTCATCGTCCACATCTTAAAGAGATAGCTCAGGCCAGGTGAATTGTTCCTCAAAGTTTTCAGCCCATTTGCCAAGTCGCAGCAATAGACTGTACACCTGCGTGCCACCGACCTCACACGCAGTCTCACCAACCTGGCCAGTGAAATCCCGTATCAGAGAAAACACACCACTATTCCGTGTCCTTTTTCGTCTCCCTAATTCGTTCGGCAAATCTGTTCTGCCGGTTCCCAAACAAACTCTACGAAAGTTCACGTTTCAACACAAGGCTTTTTTTCATATTCGGAATCCGTGGTATCGGTCGATGTTTGTTCACAAGCTCGGCCGGAGAACCACCTATGTCGTAGCCGCAGCGCTCTGTCCGAACAGATCTCTTCATGGCAGGTTCACATAACCGCTTCGATTTCTTCCCGGTGCGCGTTTGGAACAAGTCACTGCTGTAATCTGGACAGTCCGGTTATGGTGTTTGACAAGCATTTCATACAATACAAACAACAGAAGGTAGCGGCCACAAACAACAGGACGGTCAAGGTCTTGGGCACAATAGCGCAACCTTTAGCCAACGACGATATGTCAACTCGCACTCATGGCTGAGTTCTATAGTGCGATCTTCATGTTATGCATCGCCGTTTCCTGTGCTAAACTAGTCCAGTCAAGTGGGCTTCACACTATGTTAGAGATCAGTGAGATTCAATCCCCAGCTCGATCAAGAGATTGGGTCCTACCGTCACCAAAGACCCTGAGAAAGACCTGCTTAGCTACAGCATTGTCTAAAGTCGAATTCAGGTGAGTGTTAACGCCAGAGCCGTAAACGAGCTTTTCGGAAATACGACACATCCAGCTTCGAGGGTAGCCTGCCGATCTATTTCTCGGGACGTATGGACGTCAGGGGAGCCAGATATCATGGTTTGAAACAGTGAAATTGGAAGCAAGAGAGAGGGAAGTGGTGGACGTGAGTGGATTGATCTGTCGGAACGACGGAAACTTCGCAGGAAAAAGCTGGTCCAGAAAAGTGCACCTTGAATAAAAATATTGGTCTGACTCCGATTGCTGCTACACGCAGTAGGTGCATTCAAATTCACATTAATTTCCCGTGAGATACCGATAGTTTTCGTACCCTTGAACACGCAAGTAAGATTACGTGAGATACATTCTGCGCAGACATTTTGACCAATCTCGGGTTGCGGCGGACGGACTGTGGTCAATAACCATGCTCTTATTCAACTAATTGTAAAATAAGGACGGGCCTACTCTTAGGCTACCCATTAACTTCGACTTACTTCCGCGTACGTCACTATTAGATCAACATTGCCTGCACTGCTAGTTCCTCACACGATCGACGACGCATTCGAGCGTGACTAGTTCATTTCTGGTCTTGTGTGCTGTCTTCATCGCAGCCAACGACTCATTCCTATTTTACACCCATTTGAATTAACACGTGCCTGCTGATCATAGTCGGTGCATCATAACTGATGAGATCGGTCGAAATATCTCCGCAGAGTGCATCTTACATAATCTTATCTGCACGTTATAAATTCATCCGGGGAAATGACGGCTACAAATTCTTCTACCTTATTGAAGAGCCAGCCGGCGGCCACTGTCGACCGTTGACGACCTGAATGTTTGAGGGTTTCTTTTCTAAAGCCTCTTATCTTTATACGGAAGATAACAATGCTGCAACTATCAAACTGGTGATATCACATATTCGACAGAGTGTGCCTCATTAGCTAGACACCCCAACACAATCATAAGCCTGTGAAAGGTGGTGCTAGGAAGGGATAGAGTCCTCGTCAGCATAGCCATCCCGATCCACGCAGTTCACAAACCTGTTTATTGATTTAAGGCAGTAGGAGGTGGGAAGGGTAGAAATATTTTAACCTTGTTGTCTGGTAGTGTAGCAGTTAAAAATGTTTGATCACCTTGCTATTCTGTCTCAGAAGAAAATACATCTTGTGGATCAACTCTTCTAGTCTGAAAGCACGCCCGTTTTTCAGCTGCAGTTTTAGAGTGCAGGAGGAACGATCGCTAACAATCTCAGTACTTTCGTGTCAAGTGGAACACAAGATGACAGCCGTTGTCAAACATCTGTTGCGAAGCAAAGTGCACCGTTGTTTTCTATCCCTACGCAAAGTCTGGCTCGAGGCTGGCTGCTACCGTCACATACAGATTTATCTATACTGAACATCACAGTTGAAAATTTTGCCAGGTGATCATGCACAAATCGCCTCCGAAAACTTAGAGCGACCATTTAAAGTTACTCGATAATGTGACTGCAAGTCCATAATGCCAGTTGCTGGAATGATGAGCGACTAAAGACTGGTGACTTCCCGTGAAAGAATTCCGATAATAAACCTGAGTAGGAGATGAGGGTGAGCGGAAATCCCTAGACGGTAAGCAAGCGATATATAGTAACAACAGACCTAATAGTGTACCAGTTATCGTATACTAGGTGGTCGTCAAAGCATGCCTTAAACGAAAAGACTGAAAGCTCAGAATATAGGTTTTATTCTATTCACACTTACATCACAGAAGTGGAAAGGGGGGAATAGGGAGAAATCGAGTTGTATAGTATTGAAGCAGAAAGTAGTTCAATACAGCACGATCTTTATTGTCCGACTCGTACACTCCCATGTCACGCGCATCGCCGTGTTTATGAACCGGAATTCCCGTCCACAACGCAGCGGCGATTTCCACCTGCGAATTATGCGCACTTGTGCCTGGTTTTGTGCATGTGGTTGATGATTTCTGTCGTGGGTTCTTGTTTACCATTTCTCTTCTGTTGATCCGATTTGGCTGAGTGATAGGTCTGGCCATATCTCACCACTGTTATGGGGTATTCCACCAAGTGTTGGAAGAATCACGTCTTTGGCTTAGGCGTTTGCCACAATCGCTTCCTGTATAAGGAACCTGCCACGATTGTGCCGGGGTGCCAAGCGTACACCATTCATCCACCGCCCGAGAGGATCTTCGTTGATTTGGAAGCTTGTATTTCTGCGGTTCGTGATGATAAATGGCCCGTCTCATCGTCTCTTAAATCTGCTTGCGCCGGGACCGGATGTTTCTGTCTTACCACAGTCTCTTACTTTCACTCGGTCCCCGACCTTGGGCGATTACCATTTATGTGTTGTGCCTCAAGTCATATTATTTCCGGCGATGTATTGCTGTTTTCCTCTCAAGCGCACAATGTTCCAAATGTCGTCATTCATGCGGCGACAATTCTCCCTGTCTCCGGATACAGACATCCAAGAGAACTCTTGGCTTCCTATGGTATGCAAGTCAAAATGGTAAACTCTGCGTTGTTGTAAGCTTCGTTGTGCGCTACCCAAACAGTACGCCTGGTAGTCTTTCCACGTTATTGTCCCTACCGTTCAATCATTCCCTCTTTGCATGGTTGAACCACTTTGTCAACCCATTCGTGTGTGGGTGGCACAGCACTGTTCTCAGACGCTGAATTCCTCAATTCCCTGCCATCACCTGAAATTGACGCCCGTCAAACCACGGCTTCTGTTCTGTGATGACTGCGTGGAATTCGGAAGCGAATTAGGACACTTTTCATGAAGATGTGTGCAACCGTTTCGCTCGTTTGTTCTGTTGTGGGGATCGCTTCCACCCATCGTGTGAAATGGTCGATCATTAACACTACGTAGCAATTTCCATGTGGGCATGGTAGGGGTAGACCAAAAACGTCTGTGCACCGTGTGCACGGATTACTGTGTTACGATGGGCTGCATTGGCGGTACTGTCGTCATTGTTTCTCGACTCTGTTGGCAGTTGGTGAACGCTCGAATGAAATCGATCAGATCTTTCCGCATCGCGGGTCAGAACACTATTTACCATAGCAGATCGAACTCACGATTTCGTGTCATGTAAACACCTGCGTGTACCAGTCGAATCACGCGTTCCAACTAATCCAATGAGATAGATGGTACACTGCGACCGTGGTCAGCTATGCACCGCCACATCAACGCCGAGTTGAGCGTTCTCCAGATGTGTAAGAGCTCATTCAGCTTCGAAGTACAGGTCTTAGGTTGGTTCCTGCAAGTAAAGGTTCACATATTTCGCGTACTTGAGGGTCTGGTTGTTGATTGGTGAATATCACTTTGTCAGCCACCAATACTCAGTTGGAATGGTACGGCTTCCGTCGAAAACTTATTTTCTCGCATTGGTCGCGACAAAGAACTGGATATCTCATCAGTTCTGCGGTTGACATTCCCAGTGGTAAAGTTGAGCGCTTGTCCATTTGTTATAGCACTGCTCGCAGCCTTTCTGCCTGTCCCGATGCTGCTTTGGAGAATATGACGTCGACTTATGTACCTTCACTTCTTTCTGACCCTCCAGAATGTGAAGCAAGAGATATCTGAAGGTGGCTGGAGCGTTCCAAAGGTGATGCAACATCCTAGGGAATTCGTACTACTGTATACGTTCACACAAAAGGCGGTTTCTCCGTCCTTCTGTGTCACTGGTAGCTGCGGGTAGCCGGGACGGAGGTCTGCGAAGAATATTATTTTGGCCTCGCGCAGATGTGCAAACATTTCTTCCATCTGATGCATCGGGAACACGTCTTTAATTGTCATTTGATTGAGCTCTCTGAAATCGACAACAAATTGGTAGGTTTCATCCGATTTCATAGTCGACTGAACCGGCGACAAAAATGGACCGATTACCCGTCGAATTGTCCATTTCGACAGCACCCCTTTCAACCGCCTCTCCACCTTTGGAATAAACTTGAAAGGTATCCTCTGGTATATTAGTTTGAATCCCGTACCTGCCTGTAGATCTCTCGAATGTTCAATCCCTGTACAGAAACCGTGCTGATCATCCGTATTAGTAAATATATTGGCGAACTCATCAGCACACCCCTTGACGGTTGTAAAAAGGCATCCTGGTAGATTTCCCAGCGACCCTTGCCACTGCGCATTGGTCTTTCGTCTCCTCCAGATAGAATCCCACGGTGTCACAACCAACACGCAGCTCGTTCCTCTTCAGGTCTACGTTTGTCTTTAGTCGACATGTAGATCCGCACTTACTATCGTCTTTTTCACGTTGTTAATTACTAGCGCGGCGTGGTGTGGTCTGGCACCACCTATCTGCATTTCGACATTCTGAGTCTCCAGCATCTGCAACGCTGTCCCTTCGATTGCAATTACATTCCAGTTACAGAACTGTATCTTGCTTGTAATTGACACTCCAACCAATGTATCCATCACGGTGATCTTTAGTTCTATCTCGGCGCCACAGGAGAAGCGAGAAGAATGTCTGTTAGAACAGTAGCGGGCAGCGTCCCGTCTAGTGTCCCGTCACGGTGAGACTGGACCTTGACGTGGTGTGAAGGCTTGCGCACCTCGATGACTTCTTGGGCTAAACTGGACAGAGTTACTCATACCAGGCAGGCCAACAGGTAGAGGTCTGACAAACCACAGTCTTCTGGTCCTCCAGGTTGGGGGTTGGAAGATGGTTGGCATCTCTTCCTGAAAAACGTACCATTTCTGGTACACCGCCACCCACCCGCTGCCTTGCGGTACAGGCTTTTGAGCCAAAGGCTTTGGTTGAGAACCCTAATCGTTCTCCTGTCTAGGTCTGGGCGTCCTGGCAGTATCTNGAGGTCGAATATTTCTGTCGATGGTCTCTTGCAGAACAGGACGTTAGACAGCTGTTTACAAGTACATACTCCGTACTCAGAGAGTATACAAGGGTTGGACAAATAGACACACTTTTGGTATTGATATGTTCGCCGAGTTTGGCATTTAGGTTGCAAACGTTTCATCACTAGGCGAGGTGATGAAACGTTTGCAACCTAAATGCCAAAACCATCAACCCGAGCTACAAACACCACCACTGTTCCCAACCATCAGACACACTTTGCCAGGAATCTTTCGGGAGGGGGGTGAAGAAATTGACAGATCACGGCCAGTAACCGAGTAGAAAGCACCCTTTAGATTCGAAAATGCCAGCTATCGGTTGAGTATAGGGGGACTGCTGTTTCGGCGAATCGGACAGTGATAGCGTAACCGACAGGCTCACGATCAGGTCCGCCGCTGTAGTGTTTAACTTTCGGTGCTTCGGAAGCTGCCACGTTCGAACTCGTGAATTTTTTGGATACAATACAGAAAAGGGTAACGTCTGCCATGACGACATGAGGTATCGACATATTACTCGAAGACAGAAATAGCCACTGATAGGCACAAATCACAACGCATCTCTCAGATCCTACACAGAACAAAAGTGCGTAGCCAGCTCAGCCATCCACGTGGTTCCGCGCAGGAGTCACGTGTTTTCAGCTACACGATTACCAGTCCTTTTACGCAGCCTTGTTTTCACGTTTTTTAATAAGGTAACACGTAGGGATAGCCTTTGTCATGGACGGTCGTTCACGTAAGTCACAGTAGACTTAGGGCATGTACACACAGGTCAAAAGCACTCCCGAGAAAAACACTGAAAGGTAATAAATAGCATATGACGACAACCCCAAAAAAGACTCCGCGATTCTGATGTCTTGAGTTTTGTACGGTACCAAATTTCGAAGAACCACCACCGCAACTCATAACAGTGATTACCTTTGACTTATCAGCCCTCGGAAGAGTTAAATTACAGTAGGTACGTGCAATAACCACTCGGGATAGTTTTTCTTCAGTGACACAAGGTACGGTGCAGGTAATCGACCACGTCTGACGCAGGGATACACGAATGAAGTATAGTTCATTCACGCGTGTATGTATGCGTTGTCACAAGCCCGTCGGCATGGGGTTATCGTATATAAACCGCAATATGATCATTAGGGAAAATGCGACAGTTCAGTGCACCCTTAGGGTGGGTATGTAATATTCTGGGATAATCTGGTGGAGATATCAGCTAAGGTAAATCATCGCTCGGTTTACGTGTGCTGCTAAAAAATTGTGCTCACTGAGCCAGAACGCTTGTGCGTGCCTCTGCCTCAAGATCTGGGCGCTATATATAAGTGTAAAATCTTTTTTTCTCCCTCCACATCCTTCTCTCTTTTTACCTTATACAATGGTCACTTTCCCTTAATATTGTGGGATTTCTTCCGTTTATGTGTTCAATATGTGTTGTGACCGTGGTGTGACTTTGGTTCCCGGTACAAAGAAGCCTGCTTCAGTGGGCCGCTTCCGAACCTCTTGACTGAGGTGCGAAGCACAATGGACATCTGTTGAGGAATCCTGACTTGGCGAACATTACATCCATATATACATATAGACCTCCAGTCGTTATATCAGACTTCCAAAGGAGAAGGTATTCATCTTTCTACGCACCTCAACCAAGAAGTCGAATGTGCACCACTGAAACACGCTTCTGTGTACCCCGAGCTCTATTCATACACCGGTCACCAGCCTGCCGCTTCCAACATAATCCATCATTGGCGAACAAGTCACGATGCGATAGGCGGTGAGTTGGCATTCATAAGGTGTGGCCACGCCAACGTAGACTGTGAGACGAGAGTGATACGCTCAGGGGTCAACAGAACCTACCCGTTCCGAAGACACGTCGGTGTTCCTACCACATGCTGCTAACACTTTGGAGACATCGATGATCGAAAACACTGGCACTGTACACCCGGTCTTTCACAAAGAGACTGAGATCATGTGGACAGCGCGGATGACGCAAGTCAGCAAACGCCATTCGAGCCTTTTCTATGCGATTTGTGATCTCATCAGACATTCTATCAGCGCTGATACAGCTCCAAGGGTACAGGGACTTCGCGACTACTTCCAACGACTCGCCACTGAGGGTGAGAGCAGCTGCAGAGTCCTGCCAATCTTGCAGCAGCACTCTGCACTGACGAGCTGAAGCCTCTGATCTGTCACAGATGTCCTAGATCCCCTGTGAGCCCTCACACAGAGTAGGGCGATGTCGTCTGTATATACTGTCTCGAAGACGAACGCCTGTGAAGTTTCACATCATCATACTCAGTCTATTGGGGCACACTTTAGGACCTCGTCTACTGCAAAGTTTAATACAGAGGAGACTGGACAAGCTTGCTGCATCACAGTTGAGACACGAGAGGTGGATGATAGGCTGCCATAAGCCTTAACTCGGCACGAGGACCGACAACAAAATTCATCCAGAATGTTCACGCATTTTCGGGCACACCCCTTCTCGATAGACAGTCTCAGCGTGCAGCTCTGTCGGCTGAATTACAGACCACGCTGGTGTCCAAAGACAAAACAGTTGTTGGCCTTCTCTATGAATGGCGGAGATCAAGTGCCTGAAGGAGTGTAAGACTGTGACCAGCGCAGACAGCCAAAACGAGACCCCGTTTTCTCATCAAGAATATGCTACTTGCGCGTCTTGCTGAGTCTACGAAGTACAGTGGTTGCAAACCACTTCGACGCAGTAAGAATCAAGCTATTCCCTGTGATTTGCATACAAATCACATGAGCTTTTTGTGAGAATGAGGATAACGTTAGCCAAGCACCAGTCATTTGGAATGACTATCGATTTAGGGTGTCTGGAGCAGAGCTGTCAGCTCTTCGACTAAGGCTGGACTTCCATCCATAGAAAGCATGGGGAAATGAGTCCGCACCGGATTTTTTGTGACGCTTCCGGATCCTGATCTAAAACATGTATTCGGACTTAGTTCACAGGCCACGACAATAGAGATCAAGTGGATAAGGGATGGTTAGTGAAACAGACACATTTTCGATTACCATGATTATTACGTGGGTGAAGTCGGGAGAAATTGTCGCATAATAAAAGAAAACAGTTCCGGATTGGAGGAGAATAAGGTGATCGTATTGACCTCTGGAGGTGTCAAGTGAGTGACGGGAGACCAGGGTAACCGTAGGGCTTGAACGTATCTCTTGACTTCACAAGTGTGCATCGGGCAACCGAGTTTCGTTCGCTTCCGTGCTGGCCAAAATACGAAATCCCACTTCTCTGGACTGATGGCTGGGCAAGCGACAAATGAGCTGACAGGCAACTTCCAGTGAGACCTGGTGCCCTGAATCGACTAGGTACACCAGAATTATACTCGAAATTGACTTCACCTCGTCCTCTGTCAACCATGTGGGGGTAGTGCTTGTAATGAGATTGGACTGGATCAGTTGGTTGAATGAAGAAGGTTCGGCCGACCAAAACTCACTCATAAGCTGCTGTAAGTCGAATTACAATCGATCGGCGCCAAACAATCAGAAATGTCGACCAGCTGCTGCGTTGATTATTGTTGAGGCTGCATAAGAACTGACATCTTTCCAGTAAAGAGATAGCTTAGTACCACTCAGTCTTGTTCTGATTTTTCTCGATTTGGCAACTCAACACACGACAGTGTTCACGTGCCTTCTGAGAATGCCGCTCGGTTGTGCGACTGACGTAACCGGCTCCATAAGAGCATACGAATGAATGAACACGAAATGAGACCACATATTTAGGCGACGTACATTTGAGTTGTACGCAAACCACCGCGTTGAATCTGCGAGCGGTTTGTGGTTGTGCCGCACTGTATCGTCAACATAGACAGGAATAACGCAATGGGTCTCACTGATGCTTAACCGCCACAGAATCCTGAAGAAAAAAGCGAACCCTGCACAGAAAGAGAGAAGAAAGTAGAAGGGAAGAGGAAGGTACCTAACTACTAAAAATAGCTACGTCTACATTCGTACATTCAACAACAAGGTGCCTACACCTTGCAAACAGACAACCGAGCTGCAAGTGAAAGTAAGACATCATCAGCAAGACAGCTTACTTCAGGCTTTCACTGCCCCACCTCATTAAATGCATTCACTTCACAGACAACTCGGCCAAACAACGACAACATTCAGACCACTGGGCTCGATTAGCCACCATCTCTCTTAACATCCCCAACCAGACTCTGTGAATCACGAATCCCCAGCCTGGGAAACGAATCCGATCTACAGTGGCCAACCCCTTCGTGAACAAATTCATCTCCCTGAGCCAGGTCATCATCTGTCCACCTCGCACCTTACGCCAGTTGGCCGCAGCGTCGGTTTGGCAGACGACTAGCTGGCGTCCTCACTACATGAACTAACTACCTGAGTCTGTGAAAATGTAAAAAGTGAGTAAAAGGACTCGTTTGACAATCAGTACTAAACAAACATTGGAAGTCTTTTTGACTGCGCTATTCATTCTGCGAGTCACTAGTTCAGTCAGTGTCTCGCCTTTACAGTCTAACGTTGTATAAACCGGGAGAATTTAACGGCCCTGCGGTTACCAAATACGTGCTTCCCAAACTCTTCATTACTTCTCCGTGGTGCAACCCGACACGGACGATTGAAGGTAGACATCGGTGGTCAACTATTTGAAGTTGGTTCACCTCTTCGACACTGAGTGACCAACACCTTGTCGTTAGCATAATCACGATCAATCTTCTATCTTGTAGGAGGTCCGTGTCGGCGACTTATGTGCTGCAGACAGTTCTCCGTTATTTCATCCATTAGAAAGTTAAACGAGAATGGTGAAAGTGGATAGCCTTGACGTACGCCGCTCCTCGTGCTGAAACTGTTAGACCGTTCACCGTAAACCATAATCTGAGCCGAATTATGGGAATGAAGCGCCGAGGGCATGATCACTTTCTTGGTTGATGCGCTCCTGCGTTTAAGCGATTTTAAAGGTGCAGATCTATCCATCGAGTCGAATGCACCTTTATAGTCGAGAAATATAGCACTTTTTAACCGGCGGTCTACACGACACTGCTCCAGAATTTGAGAAAAAGTAAGAACTACCGATATATTCTCGCCCGGAGCGAGACCCCGCCTCCTATTCTGTAAAGTTTGCCTGTCGAACTGCAGTGAGTCAACGAAGTGTAGTGGATGTCAGAATCCCAGTGATGACTGAAGTCAGGCTAATTCCTCTGTGATTTTTGCAGGATCCCCCGACTCTTCTTGAATATGTGAATTATTGTCGAGTGGTCCCAACACAGCGATGGTCTTCGTCGTCCGCACAAGTTGAAACTAGTTAGTCAAGGTCTCTACTAACAACTCCCCACCTTCTTTAAGAAGTGCCGGCACAAGATCATCTGAGCTAGCAGCCCTATTACGTTTGAGATCCGAAATACAACTGCGCACCTCAATCTCGGTGGGTGACGCTGAATCTACTGAACAGAGTGGTACACTGCAAGTTAGTGTCGGCAACGTAGTAGAAGCAGGAGGCCAGCTGTGTTGACTCAAGGTGTTCCATCCACCACTCCAACTTTCTGGACTTGTTATGGATGAGTGTGCCATCTGCATCACTGTTAGCTTCACTGACAGACGGTCGCCTGAGACCAGTAGCACGGATAAGCTTGAAGGGTTTACCGTTGTTCCCTGAAGCAAAACGGATTTTCATTTCAGTTGTAAGATATCCACACCAAATTTAGTACAAATGAAGTTGAACAGTTTGGGCGTCGTGTTTAGCATATTATTGATAAACAGATTGGGAATAACACAACGTTACGAGCAAGTTGTAATACTCTACGTTTCAACCACCTCGGGTGGCCTTCCTCAGGAGTGTTGTCATTTCGTTAACTTTCCTCAACCAACCAAGCCTCAGGATCAGCGTTTGGGCAACGTTTCAGTCTCTTACGCACATCTCGCCTAAACTTGTTATGTGATCTGCCAGGAAAAATGTTCTGTCTGGCTTTCAACAACTGTAGGGATTTCTCCGAAATCCATTGTCTGTTCCACCCACAAACCCCGTGCCACATGCTACAGTATCTGCCTCGTAAATGACCTGTGAGATGTGGGTCCAGCAGCTATTGGAATTCTCAGGGTGACAACTGGTAAAGCTGCTGTCTAAACTTGGTACCTAAAGTTAACTGACGGTGCAGTCAGTTGCTAATGGGATGGTTACCCAGCAAAAGTAAAAACGAAACGGCAGCGTACCAACACACGATGTCAACTCAGGTGTGTACTCCAATAAGGATGGTCCTAAGTAGGATTCTCCCATTAATAGCTCTGTGGTCTATCTGAGACTAAGCCTGATTCGGAGAACAGCACCAAGTGTGACAATGTCGCGCACGATACCTAAACCTAGTGCGGGCTAAAAATAGTTTATGATCAGTACACAGCTTCAACAGTCACCCGCCATTATCCGAGCGACGTGATGCTATCCCAAACCTGCCACTTAAACGAGACTCGGTCTCACTATGTGGGTGTTCATATCTCCGGCCAGAATGACTATCAAAACCATGTGTGGACCGAAGGAGAGCAGTCAGACCCGAGTAAAAGGCTTCTTTGACGTCGACGTCACTACTGTCAGTTGGAACACAACGAAACGACACAATGAAAAGATTTCTGAAGGCTTTTCGCCTAGAGCTGGCCTTAACAGAACCTGTCAAGTGGACGGCACACAGCCTACTTTTGACAGAAATCTAATCCACCAGTTCGGCTGCAACCGTCGTGCTGAAGACTGTACCTACCCCAATATCACCGGCAGCGGCGACCGTATAGCCATCCAAAGTGTATAACCAGTATCGAGTGGACAGTTTGGGTGCCCACATTACAAAAATTCAGTGGAATCGTTAGATAACGCCGAAGTCAAGATCCTTCTACTACCGTGAGACTTCTCCCGGTTCGTCACAGTTGCTTGCAGTCAGCTGTCTCTTATGCATGCTGCAGTGTGCCTTGAGATGTTACGGTTAAACACACGTTGCGCCCTACAGTCTTCTTTTCACAGTTCTCCAACATTTTGTTCACATCCGCTTCCTTATAACTGCTGACTTGCATGATTAGTCCCATCGAGATCGAAGTACCCTTCAGCTATCATTCCTTCCCAACCGTTCAATGTATAAAATGTAGATGAGCTTTCCCAGCCTCTAACACACAGCTCTTCTATGTATGTGGTCGTGTACCTATGTTACACCGCAGAATAGATGATTTCTTTGGCACAAGTCCCACGCATTTCGATGGGAAATCTAATTCGCAAAAGGATTGCATCGAACCATTCAAGTGTGTGTTTCTACCACTACTCTATTTATACTGTGATGGTTGACCAAGTCGGATGCGCGAACCTCCCAACATTCGGTGGGATATCTCGGTTCAGTGGTGAGATATGACTGGAAGAGCCACCACTCAGCGAAGTCTGACCAACGGACGACGAATGGCAAGCAAAAACCCACGACAGAATGCTTCAGCCACACGTACAAAGACAGATAAAAGTGCACACAACGCGCAAGTGGAAACCACCGCTGCGTTGTGGACAGGAAATCTGGTTCACAACCACGGCGATGCGCGTGGCGTGGGAATGTACGAGTCGGACAATAAGGGTCGTGCTTTATCGAATGACCTTTCGCTACATTGGTGCCGTGCCCTGAACGCAGCATGATGAACGTACCCATGTCGAAACCATACAGGGATGGAGGCTTGGAAAATTGGCTGTGAGAATTTTAGGTAATTGCAGCGTTCAATAGACCAAAAGGCGAGGCACAACTTTTGACAGCATTGGGAACACTGCTCACCGGACGAGCAAAGGCTGTCTATGCCTTGATTAAACATATAAAGGTCAGAACCTCGTATCAAGAACCACGGATGGCATTGATTCATTACTTTACTGGGGAACGAGACCGACAGCGGACGATAGGTCGTTTCTATGGCGCCGGGTTTTGTAACGCAAGGCCGCTTGTTCTACTGTCAACACTTATTCTAGCAGTTGGCTGAGCCTGCTGGAACCGGATGAGAGCATGGAGGAAAAATTGGTGGGAGGGCGATTTATTCAGAGTTTGCCATCAGAATTACAGAAGAATCGAATGACCGAGCATTGCAGAATCACAGATATCAAACGGCTGGTCGGAATTGCACAGCTTCTACTCGTACAGACAGAAGTCGCATGATCAAAATCAATGGGTCCGAATAAATAGTGGAACAACTGACAAAAACAACGGAAAGTCTGAAGACGTGTCCGAAGCCAAGAAGACCTTAAGTTAGGTGGGCACGTGAATCACCCCACCGTATTCGTTTTGTTTGTAACGGGACGGGGCACCATCATCATCATCATCATCATCATCATCATCATCATCATCATCATCATCATCATCATCATCATCATCATCATCATCATCATCATCATCATCATCATCATCATCATCATCATCATCATCAT
>QNGE01000752.1:116445-156242 GCA_008508345.1 Paragonimus westermani
GCTGAGATACTGCCAGGACGCCCAGACCTAGACAGGAGAACGATTAGGGTTCTCAACCAAAGCCTTTGGCTCAAAAGCCTGTACCGCAAGGCAGCGGGTGGGTGGCGGTGTACCAGAAATGGTACGTTTTTCAGGAAGAGATGCCAACCATCTTCCAACCCCCAACCTGGAGGACCAGAAGACTGTGGTTTGTCAGACCTCTACCTGTTGGCCTGCCTGGTATGAGTAACTCTGTCCAGTTTAGCCCAAGAAGTCATCGAGGTGCGCAAGCCTTCACACCACGTCAAGGTCCAGTCTCACCGTGACGGGACACTAGACGGGACGCTGCCCGCTACTGTTCTAACAGACATTCTTCTCGCTTCTCCTGTGGCGCCGAGATAGAACTAAAGATCACCGTGATGGATACATTGGTTGGAGTGTCAATTACAAGCAAGATACAGTTCTGTAACTGGAATGTAATTGCAATCGAAGGGACAGCGTTGCAGATGCTGGAGACTCAGAATGTCGAAATGCAGATAGGTGGTGCCAGACCACACCACGCCGCGCTAGTAATTAACAACGTGAAAAAGACGATAGTAAGTGCGGATCTACATGTCGACTAAAGACAAACGTAGACCTGAAGAGGAACGAGCTGCGTGTTGGTTGTGACACCGTGGGATTCTATCTGGAGGAGACGAAAGACCAATGCGCAGTGGCAAGGGTCGCTGGGAAATCTACCAGGATGCCTTTTTACAACCGTCAAGGGGTGTGCTGATGAGTTCGCCAATATATTTACTAATACGGATGATCAGCACGGTTTCTGTACAGGGATTGAACATTCGAGAGATCTACAGGCAGGTACGGGATTCAAACTAATATACCAGAGGATACCTTTCAAGTTTATTCCAAAGGTGGAGAGGCGGTTGAAAGGGGTGCTGTCGAAATGGACAATTCGACGGGTAATCGGTCCATTTTTGTCGCCGGTTCAGTCGACTATGAAATCGGATGAAACCTACCAATTTGTTGTCGATTTCAGAGAGCTCAATCAAATGACAATTAAAGACGTGTTCCCGATGCATCAGATGGAAGAAATGTTTGCACATCTGCGCGAGGCCAAAATAATATTCTTCGCAGACCTCCGTCCCGGCTACCCGCAGCTACCAGTGACACAGAAGGACGGAGAAACCGCCTTTTGTGTGAACGTATACAGTAGTACGAATTCCCTAGGATGTTGCATCACCTTTGGAACGCTCCAGCCACCTTCAGATATCTCTTGCTTCACATTCTGGAGGGTCAGAAAGAAGTGAAGGTACATAAGTCGACGTCATATTCTCCAAAGCAGCATCGGGACAGGCAGAAAGGCTGCGAGCAGTGCTATAACAAATGGACAAGCGCTCAACTTTACCACTGGGAATGTCAACCGCAGAACTGATGAGATATCCAGTTCTTTGTCGCGACCAATGCGAGAAAATAAGTTTTCGACGGAAGCCGTACCATTCCAACTGAGTATTGGTGGCTGACAAAGTGATATTCACCAATCAACAACCAGACCCTCAAGTACGCGAAATATGTGAACCTTTACTTGCAGGAACCAACCTAAGACCTGTACTTCGAAGCTGAATGAGCTCTTACACATCTGGAGAACGCTCAACTCGGCGTTGATGTGGCGGTGCATAGCTGACCACGGTCGCAGTGTACCATCTATCTCATTGGATTAGTTGGAACGCGTGATTCGACTGGTACACGCAGGTGTTTACATGACACGAAATCGTGAGTTCGATCTGCTATGGTAAATAGTGTTCTGACCCGCGATGCGGAAAGATCTGATCGATTTCATTCGAGCGTTCACCAACTGCCAACAGAGTCGAGAAACAATGACGACAGTACCGCCAATGCAGCCCATCGTAACACAGTAATCCGTGCACACGGTGCACAGACGTTTTTGGTCTACCCCTACCATGCCCACATGGAAATTGCTACGTAGTGTTAATGATCGACCATTTCACACGATGGGTGGAAGCGATCCCCACAACAGAACAAACGAGCGAAACGGTTGCACACATCTTCATGAAAAGTGTCCTAATTCGCTTCCGAATTCCACGCAGTCATCACAGAACAGAAGCCGTGGTTTGACGGGCGTCAATTTCAGGTGATGGCAGGGAATTGAGGAATTCAGCGTCTGAGAACAGTGCTGTGCCACCCACACACGAATGGGTTGACAAAGTGGTTCAACCATGCAAAGAGGGAATGATTGAACGGTAGGGACAATAACGTGGAAAGACTACCAGGCGTACTGTTTGGGTAGCGCACAACGAAGCTTACAACAACGCAGAGTTTACCATTTTGACTTGCATACCATAGGAAGCCAAGAGTTCTCTTGGATGTCTGTATCCGGAGACAGGGAGAATTGTCGCCGCATGAATGACGACATTTGGAACATTGTGCGCTTGAGAGGAAAACAGCAATACATCGCCGGAAATAATATGACTTGAGGCACAACACATAAATGGTAATCGCCCAAGGTCGGGGACCGAGTGAAAGTAAGAGACTGTGGTAAGACAGAAACATCCGGTCCCGGCGCAAGCAGATTTAAGAGACGATGAGACGGGCCATTTATCATCACGAACCGCAGAAATACAAGCTTCCAAATCAACGAAGATCCTCTCGGGCGGTGGATGAATGGTGTACGCTTGGCACCCCGGCACAATCGTGGCAGGTTCCTTATACAGGAAGCGATTGTGGCAAACGCCTAAGCCAAAGACGTGATTCTTCCAACACTTGGTGGAATACCCCATAACAGTGGTGAGATATGGCCAGACCTATCACTCAGCCAAATCGGATCAACAGAAGAGAAATGGTAAACAAGAACCCACGACAGAAATCATCAACCACATGCACAAAACCAGGCACAAGTGCGCATAATTCGCAGGTGGAAATCGCCGCTGCGTTGTGGACGGGAATTCCGGTTCATAAACACGGCGATGCGCGTGACATGGGAGTGTACGAGTCGGACAATAAAGATCGTGCTGTATTGAACTACTTTCTGCTTCAATACTATACAACTCGATTTCTCCCTATTCCCCCCTTTCCACTTCTGTGATGTAAGTGTGAATAGAATAAAACCTATATTCTGAGCTTTCAGTCTTTTCGTTTAAGGCATGCTTTGACGACCACCTAGTATACGATAACTGGTACACTATTAGGTCTGTTGTTACTATATATCGCTTGCTTACCGTCTAGGGATTTCCGCTCACCCTCATCTCCTACTCAGGTTTATTATCGGAATTCTTTCACGGGAAGTCACCAGTCTTTAGTCGCTCATCATTCCAGCAACTGGCATTATGGACTTGCAGTCACATTATCGAGTAACTTTAAATGGTCGCTCTAAGTTTTCGGAGGCGATTTGTGCATGATCACCTGGCAAAATTTTCAACTGTGATGTTCAGTATAGATAAATCTGTATGTGACGGTAGCAGCCAGCCTCGAGCCAGACTTTGCGTAGGGATAGAAAACAACGGTGCACTTTGCTTCGCAACAGATGTTTGACAACGGCTGTCATCTTGTGTTCCACTTGACACGAAAGTACTGAGATTGTTAGCGATCGTTCCTCCTGCACTCTAAAACTGCAGCTGAAAAACGGGCGTGCTTTCAGACTAGAAGAGTTGATCCACAAGATGTATTTTCTTCTGAGACAGAATAGCAAGGTGATCAAACATTTTTAACTGCTACACTACCAGACAACAAGGTTAAAATATTTCTACCCTTCCCACCTCCTACTGCCTTAAATCAATAAACAGGTTTGTGAACTGCGTGGATCGGGATGGCTATGCTGACGAGGACTCTATCCCTTCCTAGCACCACCTTTCACAGGCTTATGATTGTGTTGGGGTGTCTAGCTAATGAGGCACACTCTGTCGAATATGTGATATCACCAGTTTGATAGTTGCAGCATTGTTATCTTCCGTATAAAGATAAGAGGCTTTAGAAAAGAAACCCTCAAACATTCAGGTCGTCAACGGTCGACAGTGGCCGCCGGCTGGCTCTTCAATAAGGTAGAAGAATTTGTAGCCGTCATTTCCCCGGATGAATTTATAACGTGCAGATAAGATTATGTAAGATGCACTCTGCGGAGATATTTCGACCGATCTCATCAGTTATGATGCACCGACTATGATCAGCAGGCACGTGTTAATTCAAATGGGTGTAAAATAGGAATGAGTCGTTGGCTGCGATGAAGACAGCACACAAGACCAGAAATGAACTAGTCACGCTCGAATGCGTCGTCGATCGTGTGAGGAACTAGCAGTGCAGGCAATGTTGATCTAATAGTGACGTACGCGGAAGTAAGTCGAAGTTAATGGGTAGCCTAAGAGTAGGCCCGTCCTTATTTTACAATTAGTTGAATAAGAGCATGGTTATTGACCACAGTCCGTCCGCCGCAACCCGAGATTGGTCAAAATGTCTGCGCAGAATGTATCTCACGTAATCTTACTTGCGTGTTCAAGGGTACGAAAACTATCGGTATCTCACGGGAAATTAATGTGAATTTGAATGCACCTACTGCGTGTAGCAGCAATCGGAGTCAGACCAATATTTTTATTCAAGGTGCACTTTTCTGGACCAGCTTTTTCCTGCGAAGTTTCCGTCGTTCCGACAGATCAATCCACTCACGTCCACCACTTCCCTCTCTCTTGCTTCCAATTTCACTGTTTCAAACCATGATAACTGGCCGAATTGGCAGAGAGTGTGGGCATTGAAGGTGACAGCGTTAACCACTTATTCTGGTTCTATAAAACTACCATCACCTGGGAGGCACAGGGAAGGTAGAAAAACCTAGGGGCTAAAAGGAAGGAGAAATGCGTAATGCGCACACAATTTCGTTGTTGGGAGACCGATAACTTCTGATACTTCCCGGTGGTTTATGGAGCAGAAGAGGGTTGGCTTGAGACCCCATTCCGAATCTCTAATACAAAAGTCTAGCATGGCAGACAACATCGTGCAGGGTCTTATTGGATGACCCAACCGGAGATGACGTCTTAAGAGTCTGACTGACCTGGTAGTGAGGGATTTGCCCACCACGAGGGCACAGCGAATAAGACATCAATGTCTGATTCTGAGCACCGTCGCCTGTGGTCCATGCATTCGAACCTACATCAGACTGTTGGGCGATAACCCATGTTTTTCAGACGTACTAGGCAACACACCGGAGGTCACAGTCAACCGCTACACGGACCGACGCTATGCAAAACAGAAACTTTTCAAATTTTCCACCTAAACCGGAGAACAACATTGCCTCAACTATAAAAGCAGATCTGTTGCAAGTTCATAACAACGATCACATTCGCCCAGAATTTCCGCCAGCCTTTACATAAGCGTACGTCCAGCCTTAGTCGAAGAGCTGACAGCTCTGCTCCAGACACCCTGGATCAATAGTTACGCTCACTGAATTCCTAAAATTCCCCTTGACGAATGTCATTCGTATCCTGCTTTTAATGAGTTGGGGCAGTGAAAGCCTGAAAAAATGTCTTGGTGATGACGCCTTATCTTCACTTGCAGCTCGATTGTTTCTTTGCACTGTGTAGGCACCTTGATGTTGAATGTACGAATGTAGACGTCGCTGTTTTTAGTCGTTAGGTACGTTGCTTTGTACTATCTTCTCTTTTCCTGTGCAGGGTTCGCCTTTTTCTCCGTGATTGTATGGCTGTTAAGCGTTGGTGGTACCGAGTGATGTTTTACTGTCTGTGATGATGTTTTACTTTCTTCTGTATGGTGTTACCTTATCGCGTGGCTACCTTTTACGATTGCTTAAATATTGATAATCCAATAGTTCACTCGTTGCCCTTTAAACTTTACGTTGCTCCTTAGGCTGTCAGGTGGCAGTTAGGCTTGTTTTTCGTGGATTTTATGGGGCAAATTTAAAAATCCCATCTTTGTGTTATTTTGGAGCCGCATACCAGCAGTATGCTTTTCTGACCGTTGTTTCACTTTCGGAAGTGTTTTACCGTGGTCACGTTGTTTGCCGTTGTGTTGCTCGATTGTACCTACTAAGCTCTTTCATTTGCAGAGTTTGAGGTTTTTCTGTGGTATTGGAGCCGATTCTCAATCACTCGGTTGCTGCTGTCGATTTTTACGTAGCGTCAAACATCTAAAGTACATGCGGTTCAGCGTTATGTCGCGTGATAACAAATACTCTGTTGTGTGGAAGCTCGACAGTTTCTTACTTTTGCCGAACTCCAGAGCAAATCAGTTTTCACGGTGAACATTGCTCATTCGAATCTCAACAATGTGGAATGTGCCCGTTTAGTCTGAGCAAGCTTCATACTTCTAAATCACATCGTTGGCTGTCCTGAGAATTGACTAAACGTCGACAGAATTATTGTTTGCAAACCACGTCGTCGGCGTTGGCGTTTGCTACCTTGAGCTACCACAGATTAAGCGACACTCTTCATCTGGATGTCGTCCACTAAATCGCAAATGTATATATGGGGTCTTAACAGACATCTGGCTACGCTGTACTTAACATCAGTGTCGCTCACAATTAATTGCAGTTTCCGCATTCCCACATACTTCTCAGCTAGCCCTTCTAAAAAACAATCATTGTACTCCAGTTTCACCCTTGTTGGAGCTCGTTTGTAATTCATACCCTTATCACGGTCGAGGTTTGAACTCCGGCTAAGTTTTCATGGGAGTAACCATGTCGACCACTGCGCCGTTGACTTCGTCTTAGGCACGGTCGAATTGTCGTTTGCAAACACTCAGCCACATTCACTTGTGAGTAATACATGAGATCGAAACTTCATTGTAATACTTCCTCTCAATAAAGGAGCTGGCTAAATTGTCTGTGGAAGTGCGGATGCTTCAACCATTTGCGAGTGGTATTCAGCTTTTATCTTCCAAAACCCCTACTACTCATCACTACTCTACATGCTGCCGGTTTGTGGATTAGTACGGACCAACCATATTTCCTTGTTATTCACTCATTTGTTCGTGTTTTCTGTGGGGAAATGTGGCATCTTCTGCAAACTTCAAATGTTGCGATGACTTTTTTCTTTTTTTTGCTATAACTTAACGATCTTCGTTTCTTTCACAGATTGAAAATGGATGTGATATGGAGTCCATTGGGTGCTACGTGAATAATGCGATTACGGAACAACTCAATGGTGACATCAGTATTCACATGGAAGACGAAGTTCATGACTCTCGACAAGTTCAGCTGGCAACAAATGGTTCATCCAACCTAAGTCTTGCTGCATTTTCTTCTCCCAGTTCCCCTGTCAAAAACGATGTAAAACATAGTGATACCAAATGTGTCTCAGATCGGGGCAATACTGGTGTTCCGTCACGCGGTAAAACAAAGTCACATCGCAAGCAAGCCAAACCAAAACCAACTCAATCAACACATGTGGATTCTTCTCAGGACCAGAAACTTAGTGACACCAAGAAACAACAAGAAAATAAGCACTCCCCGAAGTTGTCTAGCGAAGATCTATTCAATTGCGCTTCCTCTAAACCGGATGAACCAGTTGATTTAACTCAAATTGTAATCAACGGGGAAATGCAACCTGCCAGAGCTGATACCCCTAAGACGCGGTTGCCGTTACCTGACCCGCCACTTGTTGATGACACTATTTCACCTCATGCTTATGAAGAGTCCGACCCTCCAGACGATGACTTTACTCTGGTTATGAATAAAAAGCATAGACGGAAACAGAAGCAACAGCAACAGAATAAACCGGAACTGACGGTCCACCCCACTCGTATGGTTCCTGTTGTAAATAAAAAATATTATCCGAGCAATGGTCGTCTATCGGTTGTCACCACGCAAACGTTTTCAATTAACCGATCTTTTCCTCCATACACGCGCCCGCCCAACAGCTCTACATACCCCAAAACGTTCCATTCTGATCGTGTTGCATCTCAAGCAACGGCGCCACCTGTACGCTACGCATATGCAAAATCTTTGTTGCGGAAGTCACCACCGCGTTCTCCAGAGAGTGGTTCTACCTTCGCTTCCATTTCATCGGCTCCAGAATGGGGCAATCCGGCTCCACCTACCAGGTGCACAAAAGTTACCGTGATCACCCCGAATAAGTCGCAGAAGTCTCCAGTTAGTTTATCTCAAAGACCAACCAAGATGTCCGATTTCAATCACAAACCCGCTCCCACGTATCCTCGTTTAAACCATTCGCCTTCTGTTGCTGTACCGACTGGTCAGCATCAGCTTGTTTGTAACTTTTTACTGAAACTTTGGAGAACGTTTGAGAAACAGCCCATCAACTTGTAGGTTACCTCTTATGGACAGCATACACTTGGCTTCCATCCAGTTGTGCGGGAATTATTAGGCCATCTTTCTTACCGATGGCACAAGGCCGCTTTTTCATAATTTATTGACTGCTTTAATGAATCCCAAGCGTATCAGTCCGTCCCGCCGGACCCAAAGTGCCTGAAACTTCTTACCCACTGATCCGTCTTTTACCCTCTTTTCTCGTAGATACTAGATTTAGTTTCCTATGTTTTATATGGCTTTTTGTTTGGCTCTGTTAAAATGGCACTCTTGGTCAGGTGGTCTTAGTCTTTTGGATTAACAGAAGATCCCCATATCTACTTTATATCCAAAGATCCATCCAACAGTATCTGTGCACGTGTAGCTTTTAAGCGTGACTTAGAATCTTAGATCTAGAACTCTCTTTTGTAAAGAAAACAACAGTAATGCCGGCCAAACTAAGTTCTCGATGCTTTGTCCGCCATTTCAACCGCACTCCGACCCCAGCTGTTTTGGGTTTAAATTGTGATCCTACTACTGTTCATGTATTTTTTGTCATTCCATGGCTGTTACGTAGTGATACTTACCCCATTTAGTCACGATCCACTCTTTCTGAACACATCGATTTGCCAATTTTTCTTCCGCTTGTACTTTTTTTGTCCCACGACTGGTTCCTTCGCCTTGTGACCATGAACAGTGTATCGCATAATTGACCCGAGTAGGTTTCGTTTACTTCTTATCTTTTTGTGTACACTAGCTCGGTTTTTCCACTGCTATCCGAGTAACACACTTTAGCTTGTACATACTGTTCAAACTGAGTCATTAGTTGTGATAGACTATACACACACACGTCGTGTGTGTATGTAGGTGTTAGTTATGACCGTTTGTGTCTTCATTAATCTCCCTGAGTGTTGGGGATGTTGTCAGTTGTCGTAGAAATACCAGAATTTCGCTTGCAGTCGGAACTTTTGCCCTGGCATTGGTGATCATCAATGGAGAACGATAGATAACTGGTGATCACTGCATCTTACAGGCCGATATTCGATTTTTAATTCACAGGAGTTAGGTTTTTGTTTATCACCTATTGAGAACTAGGGTATGGAAAAGCCATGGAGGACGTGGGGATTCTCCTATGAACTTAGGCAGTTTGGAGTTCATGCTTGACACTTAAACTACCCGGGTAAATTGTCTACTGTTCACACTTCGCTTTACTACTGGCTGAACCCACGATTAGTCTTCGTAGAAACGTCTAATTTTTGTGTTCAGGATAGATGCGAATCGACGGAAACATTTCGGACTCTGAGTCGTTTTCGTTCTGTTGGGACCTCGTGAGCCGTGGGTTTTTTACTATCCATACGAAGATAAACAGTGTTGTGAAAGTTGATGCCACTCCGTTTTCTATCTCTCGTTTGAATCATGTCCTTAGACTCTTTCAGATCATGGTGCCAAGCAGCTACTGCTGGTTAATTGGTACCATTTGGTTCTGTTCTGGGCCACCCATTTGGTTACTTGATCTTAGTCCTGTGGTTAGATGACCGATGATCGGCCAGCTTGAACTGAACCTCTCTGGACGGTGTTCCGAGCGCACATTGTCGACGTGTCGCGTTGGTTTTTGAAAATCCTATCATTGGGAATAGAATTGTTCTGTAGAATGTGAGCAACTGTCTTTTTTGTAATTCCACCATCCTCTAAGGTAATTCGCTTGTTTGCAGTTTGGTGTTATATGGCTTTTATTCAACCGGCACGTCTGTTGTCAGTCGCTCTTCGCTGGCTTGTCTCATTTACCAAGTGTTCAAATTTCTTAGCTGTCTGCCATTTGTCGCTGGACACTTGTCCGTGGTTGGTGTTCACAAATGCGGTTCGCTAGTTATTCCCGCACACAGTAAACTGTCATTTTGGCAAAAGCTGCGGGACCGGGAATGTAATTCGTTATGGTGCTCATTTCTTCACAATGAATAACTTACGAAATGACATTTTTGGTTTCTCTGTGCAGTATCATTTTGGCGCGGTATGCACATTGTTGTTTCTTCTGATGCGTAAAACGTCCTTTATCGTGTAACCAAGTCCAACGTATCTACATTCAACTGCGCCTAACACCAGTGGTGTCGTAATGCGTGCGAATTAACAAGGTTTAAGAAGAGTTGATATCTTCCAGATATAAGCAACGCACTTTGGTTATGCAGTCTAACATGCTAGATATACAGTTATACAGAAGGTACATGGAATCAACATCCGTTAACTAGCTTGGGTCTGACATAAAAGTGATAGCCTCCAACTCGCGACGCGTTTACTGAATTACACTCACTCCCCGTTGTCGATCGTTTAGGTGGTGTTTTGTTGAATACTACTGTTTCATTTGCAGGTCTACATGCTTCACCGTTTCGCTTGACTGTGTAAAATTGAAAAACAATCTTTTTAAATTTCATCCTAAAAGGACAATTTCCATGCATGTTGAATTGGTCCACCTCTGCTGAATATAGTGACGCCAAGTTTTGCGCAGTGTTCTCACGTTACTTACCGCCATGCCCTCAAAAATGCCACTCTCAGATGTGAGGGTGTCTTCAGTTCCGTACTCCTGAGAAACATTTACTCAGAGTGAGCCAAAAGGTGTCATGTGGGATTAACGTCAGGTAATCAGGCATGCCAAGATAGGCGGCCAATCTTTTGAGATGGTTCAAACATTTGCACGTGGTTGCGTTTATGGATCAGGACATCATTGGTTTGAAATAATCGAGCATTTCTGGGAGTAAATTTGTCTGTGGTAGTTCCGCACAAATCGAAACTCTTAGAGGTACACTCGAGAAAGCAGTTTTCTGCTTTCGGTTGATCAAATTTAAGCCAGACCATCATATGCTCTATTTTTGAAGCACTTCATCGTTTAGTTCTTCACACTTGAATCGTCAGATCTGTACTTCCTGTTAAGTTTTCTGTTTAGCTGGCTGCTCCGTGGTATAAACGACATAAATGTTAGCTCGCAGAAGGCAATTGGCTGTTGCGTGAGAATCCACATCCTTTCTTGTCCATGTGGAACGGTGCATGGGATTCAGAAGGGTGATTTAAAATTCAGTGACATTGCGTCTTATTATGCACAATGGTCGCGGGATTTACATTCATGCGGCTAACATGGGGCTCCATCCGGGGACTCACTTTTTCCCAATATGATCGGTGGGTAGTAACGATTTAAGAGTCATTGTCTCTTCTTGCTCACTACAATAAGACCGTTTTTACATCCGATGGAACTGACTCTCAAAAATGCATACCTGTTGAACGTCTAGTGGCATATCCGGTAACACTGAACAGTAGGTTGAAGGTATAAGCATGGTTTGTAGCGCACTTGGATGAGAGCTCACTTTTCCATTAGACAATGAACACCACTATTAGCTTGAGAGAAAATCTCAGTGTATGGTTGTGCGCAATCAACTAATAAGAATCGAAATGGTTCTTACCAGGAAAATTCGATTTTACCGTATTTTAACGGACAAGTATGCTTGGCTGTGTGTCACATCAATTACATAAGCTTATCAGCCGATTAAGAAATCTTATTTTTCTCTCTAAATACCTTGAGCGTACATAATATGAGCAGTCTTCAGAATCACATGAAGTGTGTTTACCCGTAGCTGGGTGCTTCATATTTTAGATGGTAAAGATGATTCGGTGGCAGCGACGTCGACTACTAGTTGCACGGTTACTCGGTTACTTAGATTGCTCTTACTGTCTAGGATTGGACAATTTGACAGTATATAGCCCGTATGTGAGTTGGTATGTCGCACAACAAATTTATTGTGGTTTAATCACCTAAAACTTCAGTCATGCTTTCTCACTAAATTGCTTTAAACTCGGTTGTCATCTGTACACCGGTTTAGAATGCGCATAGTCTTGCTTGGTGTCCGTTAGAAATCAATCCTATTCAAGCAGTAAGTTGTGGTCCACATTTTGCGGCCTCGCAAAATTTAACATTCTGGTCATTTAACTCCGCAGTTATGTTGGTTTGGCCATTGTATTATTGTCCACAATACGTTACGCACGCACCAGGTTGGCTAAAGTGTTCTTACTATACTGCTTTAAAGTCTCTTGTTTGTTCTTCGGAACAAACTGTTCTCTTTAATGGTATCATGTACACCCCCATCGTCATCACAACGGTTTTTGAGCCTGACTAGAAGGTACTGTGGCTGGGGCCACTGTGTATCCACCGGCATGAGCACGTGTGTTCGTTGGTTACCGTTGTGTCCTTTCCTTACATGACCCTTATTGAATGTAAATTATTCTATAGTCGCTCTCCGCCCGACTCTTCCCTGCACTCTTCATTGGTTCACCTGACTCGGCACGTTTTCACCGATCTCGGCCTACCAACTGACAGAGACGAGAAAATTTCGCAGTCGATTAAAGTGTGAAAGACGAATTGGTGAGTCATGAAAACATCTTTTGAAATTGAACGGAAAAGCACAACCATGGAGATTCTGGGTTGAGTGAACTAACAGGGAGCACGTGCTTTCAGGCATTACAAGTTTTTGAAAATTCCGTTTGTGTGTGAGTTGCCATCTGGCCAGTTGGAGGAATTGAGCGGGACTTCCTTGACTAAATCGTCGATGGTTTGAACTAAAAGCTTGTCGAGGGGATTTTCAACAACATGCAACGAAGAGTCGGTGTGATACTCTTTGCTCAAGATAGAATGACTAGGTAGTAATATGACAATTTCACATTGTGTGCGATGGTCTTGTGAGTTGGATGCACACCAATAATTGCTTTAATTTGACTTCACTTTTGAGTACATTGGTTGATGGACTTGCCTAGTCTACTCCCACATTCCCATACACGTGCGGAACAGCTTCTTTGCGATCAGCACATCCTAGTTGGGCTCATTGACCTGTCTGTCTGATCTCTTACAGGGAAACATTATTAAGGTGACTTGATTTGATTGTGTTTATCAGTCTCGCGTCTGCCGGGTGTCAATACGATCGCCGCATCGATGATAGATTGTACGCTCGGATGACTGCTTGTCATGACCGCCCAGTTAGTCATTTCCAACTGATGGCGGGTTGCGTAATGGAGTTCATCTCGACAACATTGTAGCGGACGAGATGATGTAGGCATCACGATGTGCCAATAATTTCTGCACCTCAACCAAACAATGTGACAATGCAGACAGTTTTATTGCGTTAAACACAGTTGGCATGTCTGATCATTTTTTCGCCTTATCTCACTTCGGAGTTACACACAGCTTTTCTGTCCGCTGGCTGGATACATCACGGTTTTGCAGTGTATGTGTAGTAACCAACTACATACTGAACAGAACGCCACATTCCTGAATGCGACTGTTCAAAGAGGAACTTAAGGTGGCGGCTAATACCCCAAGACTGACCGCCGGCAAATTGTTTATAAGCTTAAAAGCTTCAAACTTAAAAACAGTTGAGTTGAGCACTAAATCATACTACAGAAGCTTTACCGCTACGCATTCAGGCGATCGTTGATTAAGTGGCTAGAAAATGGTTAAATTGGACGTAGTATTGAGTTCAAGGTCGATGGCTGGTTATCACACTAATTTCCTATCGACAGGGTAGCTTTGCAATGAAATGTGGGATGGTGCGCTCTTTGACCGGGATGTGCTGGATAATTGGTAATGATGAACAGACAAGGCAGAAACTTTTTACACAATGCACCTTGGCAGAGTTCACTACATCGTATCACATACAAAGCATTCTACAGGTTCATGTGATTAAGTTTATTAGGCATTGCGAAGCAAAATGACAAAGTCAATGACCGCACTTATTGAGACGCATCAGTTACTAAGGTAATTTGACATGGTGCATAGAGTTGTTTTCCATTTGTAACTGGACACCACCTCCAAGAACCTCTAGTCTTCGATTTATGGCGCGAAAGCATTTCTCCAGATTTAATTGCGGCCAATATGTCGGCGATGTTGAGCGAACGATGACGACGATGTATCATGTTTTGATATTGCGGTATTCGTGGACGTTCACGGGCTCAAACTGTGATGTCTTCCTTGACCTGAGTGTGTAAGTGTCGCTCCACTCAAACTCTAAAAGTCGCAGATGGCTTAACGGTGTTTTCAGTGGAGCTGTCAGGATTCGGGTAATGGTGGACAGCATGTCTGGCAGGGCTTTGTAATATGTATGCCCCATAGCCGCTCTGAGAAGTACTCTGTACAGAGTGATGTCATCATCCGTGTTAATCATTAGTTTTGCCTACTTGAATTCGTCACTATAATTGGCTTCACTTTATTGGTAAATAATGGGGGTGTTGGGTACATAAGTTGAACATCATTCACTTTTTTTGCAGCTGCTGTCTTCTCATAAATGTCCCAATCAGCCTACTTCGAAAAAAGTATTGTATTCGAGTTTTGCTCATGTTGGAGCTTGTCAGTAGCGCATACTCTTGTAACGGCCGGGATTAGAACCCCGGTCACGCTTTCATGAGACAACCGTGTTGATCACTGTGCCATTGACCCAGCAATAAGCAGGACTGCCTCATACGTAAACGCTCACCCATGTTCGTCTTGAGAGGACATAGCAGCCAACCTGTTTGCTTCAATGGATGACCTCGGCAATCGAAATATCACTCAGGTAGATGGTAGCACTACATATCAGTAATCAAAATATCGCTCAACAATTTTGCTGAGCCCTGTGACTTCTGGTTGGAAAGAAGTCTTAGTCGTGGAACCATCGATTGCTCGATGCTCACAGATAACGCATCGTGGGAGTGTTGCGTGGACCTAAATAGATTGCGTATCATGACCTGATCAGGACCAAAACGTTGACTGTAGTTTGGCGACTTAGATTATTTCAAAGTAACCACTATCCATACTTGCACGTAGCCTTTGCATTCAAGCAAACCCTCAGGCGAGGATATGCGCTTTCGATGAGCTCTAACAAGGACGAAACTCGAGTGCAGTGCTTTCTTTCAAAGTACACTAGCCGAAAGAGGAAGACTGCGATCAAGAGTAAAGTGTTCAGTGAGGACGATAGCTGCAATCTAATTGTAAACTACTGATCACGGGATCCTCCATTGGGTTGAACAGAACGGCTCTGTCTGGTCCCCTTATGAAATGAGCGGGCATTCGCCTACACAGGGTGGTGGTTGAACGTTTGGATATGGTTCAGTCATGCCTATTGTGGAGTTGTTGTCGTTTTGGTTTGTGCGTTAGTCTCACAAACACGAGGACAAGAGTGCTACTTCCGGTCCGGACGAGGGTATGCACTGTTAGTGTGCTCCGCTAATTGTGAAGCTCTAGTGTGGCGCATTATTTCTAAGCGAATTGGCCGCAAGACATATCTGGTTATGAAGTCAGTGATTAATTATGCGTGTTTACTTCGAATCAAAACCAAATTGATGGATAGTCGGGGATTTGGTTTATTTTCAAGTTGTCCATCACTCATTTGATCGCAGCCTTCGCATTCAGATAGACTTTCCAGCAAACCTCTTTCGAAAAGAAGCACTAGACCCGAGTTTCGCTCTCATTAGAGCTCATCAGTAGTGTACATCCTTCCCACGGCCGGGATATGAACTCATGATTGGAATGGCCGGAGTACGAATCACCGTCGTGGGAAGGATATGCACTACTGATGGGCTCTAATTGTGGTGGATACTCAGGCCGGAGGTGTGGGTATTCCAACACTTGGCGGAATACCTCGACATGTTGGGGAGGCACGTCCAAAACCCCACAACGAGCGGATCGGGGACGGCGGGGGCGACCGGATGAGTCATCGCTCGACTGGATCGGACCAACGGGCGAGACATGGCAGGGAAAATAAAAGGGACGGCGAAATCGGAGACGCGATTATTCCAACATTCGCAGGAATGTCGCGAAGCGGTCGTGGACTACGCTCAGAGGCCAGTGGAGATAGATGGAGGAGAACGAGAGCAACCGGACGAGTCATCGCTCAACGAAATCGGACCAACAGGCGAAGAGTGGCAGGCAGAAAACCCCCCGATAGACGGCGCCGATCACGCACATAAACCAGGCAGAAGTGCACACGATGCGTGAGCGGAAACCTGGGGCTGTTGTGATCCGGAATGATGACTAATAAACGTGACCGCGCGTGTGACATGAGGACTAGCGTATTGGCGCCTTCTCTTTACATAATGAGAGCGAAACTCAAGTCTGGTGCTTCTTTTCGAATGAGGCTGACTGGAAAGTCTATCTAAATGGGAACGCTGCGATCAACTGTGAGTGATGGTCAGCTTGAAACTAAACCAAATCCTCGACTACTCATCAGTAATCTAAAGAATATCGTCTTGAAGATCTAATGAGTTCAGTGATCTCGACGTGTCTCGGAAGTCCTAGTCGCACGATTATCGATTGGATTTAACAGGCAGTAACTGTGTTTCCTCTCTAGACGATCGGACAACCTGATCATTGCTCACAAGCGAGAGTGGTTGAGCGTTCAGATTTGATAATTCGGCCGTGCCTAATGTGAGGTCAATGGCGCAGTGGTTAACACGGTTGCCTCATGATTGGAATGGCCGGAGTTCAAATCCCGGCCGTGGCAAGGATATGCTCCGCTGATGAGCTCTAATGAGAGCGAAACTCGAATCTAGTGCTTCTTTTTGAAAGAGGCTGGCTGGAAGTTCTATCTGGATCCGAAGGCTATGATCAAGTGTGAGTGATAATCAACTTGAAGAAAAACCAAATCGTTTCACTTTTTAAGCCCAGGTATTCTAGCTTAACAGGCCAGCCTTGAATGTCGCATGACAGGCAACTGTTCTACCCATAACTGAGAGCTGTTTCCCACACTGCAATCGCAGTTCTTCTAAGAGGTGATGCTGCGCATCGTACATCTGACGGTGTGTGGGGTCATTTGAAGGGGCAGATCTCATCAGCAATCAACTAAATAGCCGGTATCCAGCATCAGTAATGTCCGGACCATTTCAGCGACAACGGTACAGCCACGTCAGTGCTGATACCAGAGAAGACAAGTGTTTGCTGTTTCCACTGTGGACTCAAACAGTGAGAACAAAATGGGACCTTCCGCAGCATTCACTTACTGAAGGACTTCGCGGAAACAGGAACAAATCGTGAGAAAAGCAAAATGGGTCGACACAGATCTACGATGACTACCGACAGTATAGAGTTCTGTAGCTCACTCAATGCGATTATTGGTCCGTCTATTCAGTCAGCTTGATCCCCAGTGAACATTGTCTCTGGCGTTTAGTACACACAACCGCAAGAAACCATGGGGTGACGGCACAAACACTTTGACAGCCTACTAAACTAGTCTGTTGTTATTGACTGGATAACAGTGAGTAACTCGTTACCACTTGTCATGGAACGGGCACTCGCTCTCATTCTGGGTCTGACCTAGGTTCAGAAGGCCACTGGATGACCGCGAAACGAAAAGAATTTGGGCAAGGTAAAGCTGCCATGAAACTTTTGAAGCACTGCAGCTCACCTCTGGGCTGTCCCTTGCTCCAATTGGGTCGCTTCATCTGGGAACAAGAAACATTTCCCATGGCGCCCAAAGATGCCCTCATTCTATTCTTATTTGGAAATAAAGGGAAAAGACAGCACTGACGGCTATGGGGGAAGTAACCTTTTGAGCTACGTAACAAAGTTTCTAGCAGAAATCTTACTTGATCGACTTATTACGAAAATTTTACAGTTGGGTGTTTGTGAGAGGTGGTGTGAGGCCTAAGCCGACCACCGAAATGTTGGCAACAATCGGTGTTTGTCTGCTCCAAGAAAAGTGTCATGAACACAACCATTATTGTACATCTTCTTCGTGAATTTCATTGAGGCATTTGGTTCAGCAAGCCGTAAAGTATGGCGGTTAGTGTTTGGTAAACTTGGATGTTTAAGTAGGTTCGTTAACTTGATGAGAGCGTTGCATGCAGGTATAAACCTGAAGATGAGGTTTTGTGTATTCACCTCTGATGACTTCGAAATTGTCACTGCCATGAAACAAGACTGTCTGTGCCCTAGTTCTATTTGGTTGATATTTGCCTGTATGAAAGCCCTGTACAGCAACAAAGTGTTTTCTAAAGTTGACCTGACAAACGCATACTTACGAATTCGTTGGTGTATGGTTCTAAGGCGATCACTACGATTAGTACCCCTTGGGGATTATTTCAGTACCATTTTTTCACCGTTTTAATTACACTTATCAGCTGAAATATTCCAGGCTGCGATTGATGAAGTAATTACCGATTCACCAGGAATATACGCTTGTCATGATGATGTAATCAGTGTGGCGGAGCATGATAATAGGTTACTTTCACTTCTGGGACGATTCGGGGGTGGGTACTCTCCCATAGAACCTTCTAAGTGCATGTTTCAAGTACGAGAGTTGTTTTCTTGTTTTTACTCTATGTTACAAGGGATACAGGCCGGACCCTGACCGGTAGAAAGCTTTGGTTACCACTACACCATCGAGGGATCAAATTGAGCTGCGATCACTGATGGACTGTCTGCAGTACTATTCTCGTTTTATCCCGAACATTTCGACGAAAGCACAGCCACTATTTGCAGTTCAGTCAACAAAATATGGTCCTGGAGACAAAAAGACGGAATTCCTTCGCGAGGATTGAGACAACCTGTCAGTAAAAGGCCAATCTTAGCCCCTTTCACTATGTCTAAAGTTACCACGCTGATCACAGATGCATCCGGTGTTGTCATTGGTGCTGTGTTGGAACAGGAGGGATATCCGATCATTTGCATATCACGTTTGTTGAATAAGTCAGAGAAAGGATACTCACCTACACAAAAGGAGGCGCTAGCAGTCTGCTGGTCTGTCAAAAGACTCCATAAGTATTTGTTTGGTGTTAGATTCGAAATTGTTACAGATCACCAAGCTCTACGGTATTTATTTGACCCCCACAAATCAATTGCCACCTCATCAGCGGCAGTGATACTGCGATGGAGTCTAGTTCTAGCAGCATACGAGTGTGAAATCGTTCACCGTCCTAGCAAACAGATTTCTCGAGCAGATTTTTTATCACGGTATTCCAGTTTATCAACTGCTTAAGCTTGTTTGCTTTATTCGCCAGATATTCCCATAAGCCGAAGTGACTTTATCAAGACAACTAAAACTACTATAGCACGGTAATTTCCGCAATGACCAAGGGTTGGTCGTTGAATATTAGGAAGAAACACCCAGTACTATTCCAGAACCGAGAGGAGTTGTCAATACAACCTGGTGGTATGCTGTGTCGGAGAGATCATTTGTTCATTCCGTCACCGCTATGAAAGATGGTACTAAGAGACTTGGAGAAATGTAACCTGGGCGTGGTGAGAACAAAGTTACTGGCGCGACAGATGTGTTGGTGGCCAGAGATAAACTCGGATATCAAGAGTATTGCAATGAACTGCCACTCCTACCTCCACAAAATAAAGACAAGGCCGAAAGATTGGACACTTTGACCGGACAGTTACCTACCATGGCAACGGGTGTACGCAGACTATTGTGGACCACTTATCGGTAACTATCACATTCTGTTGTTGATTGATCCGTACTCACGGTGGCCAAAAATATGTACTGCAACGTCACCTTCCACGTCATTTACCATGCAAGCATTTCGTGAATGTTTCAGTCATGAAGGCATTCTACAAGTCTCGGTGACGGATACCGGATCACAGTTTTGTTCTGTTGAAATGAAACAGTGACTTGACAGCATCGGGTGTTGACGCTTGCGAACGGCGTCTCGGCATTCATGTTCAAACAGGGTCGCAGAAAATCAGGTGAAAACGCTCAAAAGTGCCGTGAGTTCCACTAATCGTAAAACATTTGCTGAACTGGATGTGTTTCTTGATAACTTTCTGCCTCATTACAGGATCACAGCTCATTGCACAACGAAGGAGAACCCAGCGGTGCTACTTAAATCAATGCGCCTAAGAGCATCGCTTCAGTGTGTAGACTCAACGGATGTGAAATAGTTTCGTGGAAACAATTTGCGATCTGCCAAAAGATTGACCACTCGCCAGCTAGGCAGTACAATGGTAGAAATTACTGACCTGCACGATGCCTCGTTTCTTCGGAGGCACGCTGGCCAAATTCAGTTCCAAAGCACTGGGAAGGTACAAGCGGATGGAGGAAAATGCCAAAGTTGATGCCCTGAGGAGGTCAGAACGATTGGCAAAAATGAATGCGGAGGCTTCTAGAAGAGGTGGATGTTGTGGTTGAAATCTACTCGATTCACCGCTTATCGAAACCCCGACACAACAGAAGATCTGACAAGCGGCCAATCCAAGTGAGGTGTTAAAGTAGACGAACCGTCTCAGTGTTGTGAATTCCGTTATTCGCCAATTTGTTAGTTCCGTAGTGCACCAATTAACATGGACTTTGTGACTTTGTATGTGCTAAAACAATCGGCTAATGATAGACGGTGATTTCTTTAATACTGTTGTACATCCATAAATTCTGCGTCTCAACTGCTTACTGACACCAGTGTCAGGTCTTACTACTTGCGTGGGAGGTTTCAATTCAAGTACGATTTCTGGGGCTATTCGAAATCCTTAATTCCGAGTATCACAGCAACATTACATGAAACATGAAGGTTAGCTGGAAGGTCGAGTAATCGGGAAAACATCTGTATTCATTAAAGGTAACTTGGGCGAGCTCAGAATGAGACATATGTATTTTGCAGTTCTGCTCCGTAACCGCTGAACGATGCATACTGCTTATGTGTAATTCTGGTTGATGCTGATTGTGCGCTGTTAACCACCTCGTCCGCTTTTTTAATAATGACAACTCGTCTACTCGCATCAGTCACAAAAACAGAAAACATGCAGAGCATGTACATTGGAAAAAGAAGTAGACGGTGGTTAGACACGTTTACGAGTACACCAAGTGTTTATAATCAGCACCATGGCAACTCGATAGGTTACTTCAGCCACATTTGTGTACACAATGCCGGCCGATTATTTCTGATATGCATCGCTTTGTATCAAACCAATAACTTCGGATTCCGATTGCACAACAGTATTTCGACTGAGCTAACTGAGTCAACTTAGTGACCTATTGTCGTGAGATGTTCAGCGATCAAGAATTGAAATTTCGAGCAGCTCGTTCGCCAAAATGCGGTTGGTCCGTAGTGAGTTGTTTTATCTATTTCGGGATGTATTCAGCCACTCCCCACAATAGCTTTCGATCTGTTCTGTGAATGCAAACGTCACTCTAACTGCAAGTGACCCAGTACACAACATAGGAGATAGAATAGTTTGACGAGCTGTGTTCGTGATCACGGAGACTGAATCATTCAATGGTTTGAGCTATATGTAATCGTGCAGCCGCACGTGTTTGAGCTAGAGCAGATTTTAGTTTGTGTACAACATCATTGGCCAAATAGTCCCCTCGGAGTCACAAAAACAGGGCTAACCTCTTTTGAGCCGTCTAGATAGGTTCACTGCTCTTCCCAGGATAGCCGTTTGTCAGTGCAGTTTTTTCATAATCACCTGTTCTCTGTAGATTTTAAGAGATACGCCTTGCTTTGTGCAACAGCGTTTTGGCCAAACCACGCTTGTATGCGATTGGAGCAAAACTGGAAAACTGAAGGAAATGATCACCCCCATTTTGTTTTGATCACCAAACATCTCATAACAATAGGTCACTAAGTTGACCCAGTTAGCTCAGTCGAAATACTGTGCAATCGGAATCCGAAGTTATTGGTTTGATACAAAGCGATGCATATCAGAAATAATCGGCCGGCATTGTGTACACAAATGTGGCTGAAGTAACCTATCGAGTTGCCATGGTGTTGATTATAAACACTTGGTGTGCTCGTAAACGTGTCTAACCGCCGTCTATTTCTTTTTCCAATGTACATGATCTGCATGTTTTCTGTTTGCGACCGATGAGGCTAAGTGAAATGTTAACATCGCAACATGTCTTGTTTCTGCCCTAATGGTTTAATAGAGTGGTAGACAAGATAGCACGTAGATAACAAAGACTCAGCCTCACTTTGTTCCGGGTTCTCTGAACAGCACATTTTCCCCAAATTTGGCTCGTCTGTCAACAAACGGTCACAGATGCTACCTAGTATTCCAGATAACGTCAGCGCGTACTGAACAATCTACATGGAGACAAGCACGATCCTTGTTGACCAGAAGCTAACTCAACAGGCTCTGTTTATGCCGATCAAGTTACGATTGATTGAGAGTCAGTTTGTTCACCAAAAGTTCACTCATAACGACGGTCCTTTCTAAGTTGTTTAAAATTAGGTTTGATTGGGTCTTTTTTCATACCTTTGCTTGTTTGAAGTCGTACGTTTCCTACACATGCATGTCCATGCTGTCACCTGCTCCCGACCAGCTGTTGTACAGTCTGTCTGCGGGTTGGTCAGATTATTGTAAACGATCGATCGTGAAGCTGTACTAGGTTGCCAACGATCGATGGAATGCGTCTCTAGTGGCTAGTTTATGGGCGGTATTGACAGAACTATTCAGTTATATGGTCCAATAGACGCACCTGTAACTTGTGCACATTACACAAACTCACGTCATAAAGCAATTTTCGAGCAAACGTTTGAGTAATTGGAAACGGCGTGGGATTTTTGACAAAACTGTGCATCAGTTCGCTTCTGAGTGATTAGTTTCAAGCTGTTCTAACGACTTCCAGTTAACTAACCGTTCGAGGTTAAACACCCCAAAATGTGTGAGGAGGTGAATTTTACGGTTGGCAATTCCGAACATTGAAATTACCATGCTCTGTAGTGGTTTGTAGCACTCATGAACACTTGTTCTCTGTAACATACAGAATAGAGTCGGTCCAGAGAGCGCATTGTTTAGAACGCGATTAATGGAGCTTAAACATTTACGTGCACCACTACTTACTGGTAATCAAGATATCACTTGACAGGTTTAGTGGTTTCTGTGTTTTCAACTTGGAAAGAAATGCTAGTCGTGGAGTCATCGATTGGAATTAACAGGACAGTCGCTACACCTTCTCTCGAGACGATAAGGCGATCTGATCATCTTCGGTCTTTCATCGTCAGGCTAAATACTACACATTTATATGGTTTATTCAAGCAGGAAAGAAGGTACAATAATGGATTGACTGGTTCGGTATGAATGTCAGAATGACCAGCTGTTTTTGAGATCTAATTACGTAACACCCAACAATCGATTGTATAAAATAATGGTGGCTGCTAAGTTAGTGCTCATGGTTACCTGCTGCATTCAATCTGGAGATGGACGTGGGGCCGTTAGAGATCCGCCGTTTTGAATGCATGGTGGGGAGTGAGTAGGCGAATGGCGACGGCTTCTGCGATTGCCAGCAAGCGACCATTGATTTGTTTTGACTGTACAGCACGATCTCGATAGATTGGTTGGAATGAGTCCGTGGGATTGATTGAATAGTTGGACTGCATTAAGTGCACAGTGATCGGAAACGAGCAAGATTTAGGTGATGCTCCCGAACGCGTTCAGATAATCACCATGTCGTGTGGCTTACATCACTCGTTTCTGTGAAACGAGTGAAATGGTATACACAGTAAGTGACAACACGAACAGGCAATTTATTCTTCAACTGAGGACACAAAATTCGTACGGAATTAAACTGAACACATAGTTTGTCTGGGAACTAGGTCTTGATTAGAGTCATGTTAAGTGTCACTTACATCATCAGATGCATTATTGCCCATGAGATATAGACAGATTTGTCCGCCATGTGCGGTTCGCCTAATTATATGTTACTTAACATATACCTCTGAATAAAATTCTCTGCATAGCCATGTTGACTAATGCGTCAAATACGAGTTGCCTTTCTTTCTGTAAAGTGTCACCTCTTTTGCAACTCTCACTTGCAGCTCGGTTGTTTGTTTGCAAGGTGTAGGCACCTTGATGTTGAATGTTTGAATATGGACGTAGTTATTTTCAGTAGTTAGGTCCCTTCCCGCCCCCTTCTTTCTTCCTTCTCTCTTTCTATATAGGGTTTGTTGTTTCTTCATGGTTGTGTGGCAGTTAAGCATTAGTGTTGTATTGCTGTCTACGACGACGTAAGTGTCACCCAAGCAGATTTCCCGTAGCTCTATCGAGCAGATATCGAATGAGAGTGATTTTGTGGCTTAAAGGTACAAAACGATAAAAGTTCGTATATTACCTAACCCGGGTTAAATTACGCCACACTTTTCTTCGTATCGTCTCATCTAAACAGCGGGATAGGAGTACATGTAGGAATGAGACACATTCGGGTGATTCAGGCTCCATAGTAAAACGAATAATCCTGTAAGCTGATTTGAACTGCCCCAGTATTTCACTAGAGCCCACTGATTCATCCGCCATACAAACGATTTAATCTATATACCGTTTATAAAAATTTGGCAAGTTAATCTGCGTTGCCAACGCACTACTCACACGCTTTACCATAAATCTATCAGCTTGTAATGGTTCTAACAGTGATCCCCATGGCTATCTCGTCGTTTCTGTTGGTATCATCTACGGAAAAAATTGAAATTGAACATTATAAATGCAACGGTACAACAGCTGTTTTAATTCCTGTATATTTAGTTCCACACATCCACAGTTACTCTCAAGATTATCGATCAGAAACTCAATTACCTCTCTGAGTGGGATATTCGTGTATAGGGATACTATATCAAGTAAGAATATTCTTCCCTTCGACACATCTAGCTCCTTTAGAATTCCAAGGAGTTCGGATGGATCTCACAAAATGTGTGCTGTTAACTTTTCCTCCCATGCTCTAGAATCTCGATGTGCCGCTTTATAGTTGCATGGTATGACGAATCACCTATGTCAAAGATCGATCGTATACGTATTTCGCTATGATGAACCTTAAGTGAATCGTAAAGTTTGGGGATTACAGTGCCCACTAGTCTGACACTGAAACCTGCCTGAATCACTAGTTCCCGTTTGTTTCAAACATCAGAACGATTTTGTTAAAACATTTCTTAGAGTCACCGTTTTATCCGTCTCGCTGTCTAACCATGTAACTTTGGTTGTCTCCCATCAGGGAGTTCATTTTGCGTAAGTAATCCAATTGATCGAGAATGACAACTCATGCACCTTTGGCAGGTTGGGGGATTATGATATCTTCGTTTCGTCCTAGAGATGTAAGTGAGAATAAGTGCTATGTTATCACCACGTTTCCAACCATTGATTTTCGGGTAAGATATTGATAAAAAAGTTGAACTGCCATGATTTCAGACATTTTACGCCAAGACCTGCTGATAGCTGAAGATCGCTCAGTTAGTCGAAAAGGTCGTCAAACCGAGTTTCTAAATATAATTGTCGAAACCTACGCTTAGAACAGCAGAATTTTGGTCTTGATGATAGCACTTTAATAGTAGGTTTATCCATTGTTGAAGATGAAAAGTTGTACATACCGTTCAGGACTTCTCAGGAATTCTCCTTTCGGTGTAACTGGAATGACTTGCCCGCGTAGTTTTGATGTTATAGCTAGATCCCTGTAATCTTTATGTGATTTCGTCACAGGACTGATTAATACTCTCGGAAACTGTACCGTCCTCGACGAACCACTTTAAGTGTGGTGTATTTAACCTGGTGAAGAAACACCGAAAGCGAGCCTATTCGCTACATGTCCTCATGTTTAAACCAGGTATATTTATGCAACCTGAGCATTACTTTCAAGCCAACATAGCTGAGCTTTTGTATATAATTAGTCAATCATGCCAAATGTGTTGTCACTGGAGCAGTGGTTAACAGAGTTGCCTCATGAAAACGTGGCCGGAGTTCTGATTCTGGCCGTTACAGGAATGTGCACTACTGACGAACTCTGGCAAGAGCAAAATCTGAGTACAGTAACTACTTTTAAAGGGCCCCATTGAAATGTCTTTAGGAATGAGACAGCCATGATAAGCTTTGGGAAATATTCGGTTTATTTTAACTGAAATATGCTACTCCCCCGTAATACTGGGTACGTTGTGATAAGGTGCATAGGGTATCGATAAATTATCATCATAACTTGACTTAGATAACAATTTTCTGTCTGTACCTTATCTCGATTACACTTATGTCTTCAGACACGAAATGAGATCTTTCATGCATTAACCTTTTTTGTTATGGTACAATGTACGTGTTACATCTTCAACCTTGAAAATTGATTTGTGGTTTATCTAGTAGAATCATTTGTACACATTAACTACTTCGAATATAAGATTGAAAAGTTATAATGCTTGCCATATATGCTACTCGAGTGACTGAGTTCAATCTGTGGGAGCCAGAAGGATGGAACTAACAAGTGTCGTTGTTTTTCTCACAGTTTGCACCCCTAACCTGGATCAACTGGCTTACTGACAAAGTTTTGTTGTTTCGAACTCAATCATACGTGACAGACGGAAATACACCAGCAACTGTTCTCATACACACAGACGAGGGTTTGATGACTGGCGTATGATACCTCGCTTGAATGTAGTTTATTTCAGAAGACCGTGCGCTCATTAATCTTATGATCATCTTTTCGTATCGTACAGATCACAACAGAATCTTCTGTCCTAATTGGTGAAGCTAGACTGACACAGCCGCAGTAAACATTTGTCACTAATCCTCTCTTTATTTGAAGTTTAAAACTCGGTGGGTTCAACGGTTTGCCTACCACGCACTCCTATTAGAGGTGTGGAGAAACACACTCCTCAGGTCTTCTGTCACTTTGATATACAGCTCTTGATATTCGTAAACTTTTTGACACGTATTTATTTATTTATCGACGGTGCTCAGGATGTCTACCTTAAAGTTCATCCCATGTTTCGACAACTTATTTTATGAGCAATTTTTCACAAATAGCATCTGAAATTTACGTGTAAATAACGCCTTATTGTCCAGTCAGATATTTTGTCTGAAGAAAACAGTTCCGTATTTATAGTCGATTTTTTACAAAAACGCTTTATGGGATACACAACCTCATAGATATTCACGGAGGAAAAAGAGAGGACCGATGCATTAGTGTAGATACAGTCGTGAATGAAACGCAAAAGAGTGTGGTAAAAGTGTTGAAAATGTGAAGAAAATAGTTGGCGTGCAGATATGTCAACTTCAGATACCGAAAACCCGTTTCGACAGGTAGGAGTATTTGATGACCCGTGGGAGTGGCTCAGAAAGATAGCTGGAAAATGTGTAAGGTGCAGCTACCGACAGATATATGGGGATAGAATGGGTTGTTAAACCTCTCATCCGATTAGTTAGGGCTAGTGACTGGAGCAGTGTGGACAAATTTGCTTCCACAGTAGGCTGAAAATTTGGTACTCTTGATGCAAAATCTGAACCGACAAGTGCTCATCCTTGTTTAATACAAGTTTCCTAGGTACTACCCGGTGTGTGGTTTGACTCAAAAGTGAGTAAATGGAAGTATTATTGCCACAACTTGTTTTACATTCAACAGTATGATTTGCTGGTTTCATTATGCAATTCTGCCTTTAAGACATCATGGAGAAGATTCATAGTCATCATTTCCGTTTTGCTCATCCTCATGACCTTCGATCACGCAACTCCTCGCTGAGTAAAATGAATTGTGCTTGCACAGTATACCCTCTCAAAGCAAAGAGTGTGTTCGACATCGTTCTGTGAGGATAGCAAACAGATGAGTATTACGAGCCAAGCACCACCTACGTGCAATATCCAAAATTATACTGTCTATTCTTTGCATTAAACCATGGAAACAATTTTTATTAACGCGTTTTTGTCAGGGACAAATGGAATTTTAGGAATGCCCTAAAAATCGATAAACTTGAGAAACAATTTTTATACCTACATATTCACCCATCATAGTTCAGCATTGTTCATTTCGCCCTTAGCCCACGATCACCATTCCTACCGCTCCTATTTAGGCCACCGTGTTGTGTTCAGTAGGCACGCGCGACCGTGGGACAAGCACGCAATGCGCACGCACTTTGCTATGTCTTCGTGCGTCCGTTTGTGATGTGGGCGCACAAGCCTATTATCATGCTGGCTTGCTCGACCAGTCCATCTGATCCTGCAGTGATGACCAGTTGCTTGGACATTAGATTATTCCCAATCATCAGGCGGTGTCGTAGTTGAAGTCAGTGACGGAATCTTTGTTGTTCCTTTTTGAATGATCATTCGTGAAAGCTGGCAATGGCGGTCTAAAATATGGTGGCCACATGCCAATACTTTGCTAACTGTCCGAGAGTGGTACGCAACTTCTACATTCTTATGATGAACATACCTGACATATTGTGGATCCCAACGTCTGCGTTCGATCGCTTGCATCGGGTAGCAACAACGGGTCAACCAATGGAGAGGTTAGGAAGCGAGTATCTGGCATTGACTGACAGTGTTTGAGTTTGTACAGACGCAGATAGTTAGGTCATGTACTAGGAATGCTACCTAGTCATCTGCCACTTTATACACTGTTTACCAATGCTGTGGCAGATTGGCAGTCGTAAGCGTATGTTCTAATCACAGAAACTGCAGCGAACTTATTATCAGATATGCTGTTGACCTCTGCCGAAAACACCTCAGAATTCAAATATCCAGCTTATTTGATTCATTGTCAACATTTTTTTACCAGACCTGACTGTTTTTCATCTGTCAGACTACATCTTATAGAGCTGCTAATACTGTTCATATGTTAACCGTGCGAAATGTGGCATGGCAGATTATTTTAACAGTTGATTAAATCCCACTAAGTTACATTTAATTTATTTAATCGAAACAGGTTTAACCGGACAAAAGGTTGAAAATCCTTAACGTGAAGGTTTTGACTAAACCGATGAATGTGAACGAATTTGACCATATGGTCGAATGGGAGTTCTTGGGAAAATATAGCCAGACATTGTAGTGCAATACATATTTGGGCACGTGTTTGGTTTTCCAACGAACGTTAAGCAACTGATAAATAACCATCAATAACTGTCATTTGAAGCAAGTAACGATTATAGGAATGTTGGCAGATGTGGAGTGTGTACGGTATCTGCCGATCAATATTGACTGACGCGAAAAGTCAGTTTTAAGGGAGTTCGTATCTTCATTACCTAATCCATCCGATTAGACAAAAACCAGGGTGCTGTGTTAGAAATCGGTTGATTTATCTTAGAGGTCCTGTTGAGGAAATTGTATCAGGTGAAAATGATTAAACACCGTTTTTAATGCACAACTACCAACGCGGGAAACTGAAGTGAACAATCCTGGCGTTTTCCAGTGTGGAAGCAGCGAAAGTTGAACCCAGACCATTCGATTATTTTTGGACTGCCTTACACTAGAATACTCTTTTCTCTTCCCAGTGTTTCAGGAGTTGCACACTCTTCAGGATCTTTCTGTTGTTCAGGTTTTACTCCGTTGTCAAACGGAATGTACATATCGTCAATAAAAATAATGTAACTCAGGAATTGGATAGGTTGCTGCCACTAACCTTTATGAGTGAACTCTGATTCAAGCTCCTGATCTTCCCACAGCCCATTAATACAGGTTTTACCCGCGTGTTGAAGTTGACATCATTCTTGTCAGCGTAAGTTGTCACTGAACGGGCAAACAATTAGTATGGCTCAACAACTCTTGTTTTTAGGTTATGTACTCGTCCAGTAATACGGGTGCGTGTAACTTTGTGAGCCTACTTCCAATTCACAACCGGAAGGCGTAACTTAATAGTTTACTGGGAAATAGATGGTTTGGCCATATACTAAGGATGCCAGCTAGTCGTATGTCAGACCGAGCAATAGTTTCCGATATTACAGCCAACTTGAATAAGTTGCGATTATGACCTGACGTAAAGAAATGAAGTTGTTCACCAAGAGATTGACTGCCTTGGATCGGATTCGTCTCCCGAGCTTGGGTCCTCGCTAGTCACAGAGACAGTACCTGGAGTCTTCAGTTGAGATGAATTCGCGGGTAAGTTGCTCATAATCAGAAGGTGGATAACGTCAATAATAATACATACATGATATAAATAGCAGTGTGCCAAATATATTTGAATAACAAAATTATATAACAAAACGTTTGAACTTTTCAAAGTCCTTGGAGCACAGTAGAAATGATTTCTATTGTCATGAATTACCGCCTAAGGTCGCAGAGGCTTGTGCGGTGCGGCAGGAGGACAAGCTAATGGGAGGCTAGCCCGTTAATCGTACTTTGCTTGCTGTACAAATCTTGAAATCAAAGATCCTTTGGTCAAGACCGTTTACCGTTAAGCTCGTGTGATGAAGACAAGACATGATGTATTATGTCCCTCTCGTGTACTATTTGAGATGCCTGTTGGTGCTAACCGGTGCAACAGATCCCGATCATTTTTGATATGTCACTGTTCATGAACAATGACCCTGCCGAACGATGGGTGGGATAATAGATATGGGTGAGTGGGTAGATGCGAGGTAGGATGGTGCCGACAGCAACGGTGTTGGCCAAACAGTATCCACCAACCTGGTTGGGTCTACAAGGAATAGATACATTTTTAGTAACTCCAAGTCATCATTCAAAATGTGGATTGAAATCGTAAAGCTGTCGAACGCTTTTCGGATATCAAATATAACATATCAACGCGGTTATTAACATGAGCATGTACGTGGTGAGATCAATAGATTGATTCACGAACACGTGTTAACTGTCTCAGTTCAAACCGGCACTTACAGCCGATGGCTGGTCATATTCAGTGACGTGAACGTTGTCATCGTTTGGCCGAGTTACCTGTGAAGTGAGACGACCCTAATGACACGAGACAGTGAAAGTCGTAAGCAAGCTGTCTTGTTGATGACGTTCTTCTTTCGCTTATAGATCAGGCTTTTACAGTTACATGGGAATATGTGCGGGTTATATATGAATTTATGACAAGTTAAACAGGAACATTAAAATTAGAGAAATGGTACAGATCACAGTCTACTGGGAGGGTGGGGGTGTTGGTGAATGTGTTCGGGTGTTATACGAGCCTGTCATGACATATTCGTTCATCAATATCAAGCGGTTCACGCTTGTTCGAGTTTCAAGTGGATGTGGAATGGTTGGCCAGGGGAGGTGGAGGGTTTGTACGAATTGTTTTTGGTCACACAGGCAGGGCTTGTACAGTCTGATAGCAATAGCCTCAGCGGTTGACAACAATCGCATTCTGACAGTTCTGGAGCCGGCTTGACGAACCTTGTAGATGATTCGAAATGCTTCATCCGGATTTATTCGGTGGCCAGTGTCGATTTGGTGAGAGCCGATTGCACTGGAAATGGGCTTTAGCGAACCGTTGTGAAGCCATTTCGGTAGGTGTTTACGAATCCTTTCCGATAGGCGCCTTGTGGTCCTCCCAACGTAACCTGCTTGACAACAACAGGTGAGAGAGTAGATACAGAAAGACGAAGAGAACTTTGGCAAACTATCCTTAAGGCGTGGCACCAGTACCGGACAGGTGTCGAACGACACGATAAGTATCGCTGCAGGGTAGGCAATCTAGCCCGCGTTTGAAAGTCTGTGGCTAATTATTTCACTATTAACTTCTCCTCTATATGAGAGACAGATGAAAACCGGATTTTTCTGTGCTGTCTGGACGAGTTCTAGCTTCGTACCGGAATGCAGATTTTTATCTATGAATCTCTCAGGGTATCCATTTCTAGTGAGAGTTTCTCGAATATATCTCACCTCCTACTGGAGAGTGTCGGGTGTACAGATCTTTTGTGCTCTGTTCAACAGACAGCGTACCAAATTTCTTTTGTACTTCAACGGGACAAAACTGTAAAAGTTCGTGTATTGACCCGTCCATGTCTTTTTCCTATAAATAGATCTTTGAAGTGTCCCCTCTGGTCGACGAATGTAATTGTAAAAGCCCGCTGTTTGCAAAATTGACTTCTGAATTCTACGGGAATCTGGAAAAGACAGAAAAAAGACTTATAGATCGGTTGTTTGTTTGCACGACGTAGTCACCATGATGCCGAAGGTTTGGGTATAGGAATAGTTGTTCCCAGTTGTTAGATTCCTTCCATTTCTCTATTCTGTTGTGTACGATGTGAGCTTTTTCATGTTTGTTTAACGATTAAACATGAATCGCCAATCTAACGCTATTTTTGATTACTGTTGTTATTATTATTGTCATTGTTAAAACCTGCACTAAACAAACGATCTGCTTAAGGAAAATTGCAATGTCTAGTAGCTACGTATGTGTGAATACAAAACTATCATAATACCACTGAATATAGTTCGAAAGTATCGATACAATGACGTATGAGTGTCTATTCCATACACTTCATCATATTTGACCTCACACTTGTAGACCCTGAGAAACTTTGATACATTCTGTAAATTCTAAGTGGGAAAAATCAGCGACTGTTACCAAACTGAACACCTAGTACTTTAATTAAGATCATCCGGAGAAAATGTGGTTTTTATTGAGGTATGTAATTAATGAGAACTACCTGCCACCTAGAAGAAATTGCTTAAGGTTCGAGTCGGTCGGGTAAGTAACACTAGTAGTTGTGTGTCACTAAGCCGCCTACAAACAAATCGATGGCTTCATTTTTTTTCTCATATTAACCGTCGGCGTCCGTTGCACTGTCGTAGGAGAAACGTGTATAAACAAGACAGAACATAACGAGTTTGACTTGGTAATATCGCACGCACGGCACATCTAGCAACCACTTTAGGCTGTTGAAGACTGCAATGGTAGGTCCTTAAATCAATCCATATCTCTTCCAAGGTTTGATCGCAATCAGGATAATGTTTGGATCATACAAATGGCCGAGCGGAGCCCATCTACAAGGTATCGAGTGAGATTATGTTTACCTAAAGCGAATGGTTTCCAGTGTAAGTCAGGCTGGACCCATTAAGCAAGTCAGTGGCAAAGCTTGAATCTGCTGTTAACACGATTGTCAGTATTTTAAATCTCATGTTTCATTCGTTGCCTGATGAGGCCCGCCAAATTTGAAACAGCCTTGATCCGAACGTTGGGAATACCTATCGATAACTCTCAAACTCGCTTGATGATAGAATCCTCCTGATATTTCCACTCTGACTTCCTAAGTTCAGTGCTAATAATTGTACACAAGCATACTACAGCTTAGAAGTATCTATCATATTTTAACCCAGACAAACCTCCTTAGCTGAAAAGGAAGTAGGCGGATGAGAAATTTATGTTCTGATTTGCCGATAAATGACCCTCTGGTTCGATGATTTGGTGCTTTGACTTATTCCAGTTGGTCTTGCCTCATGTGAGCCCGATACAGTCGAACCGTAACTACGTTTCGTGGCCCGGTTTCCTGAATTAGTCCTGTCCTATATTATTCAATCCGTAGGAGAACTAGTTCCCGAAACAGCAATAAGTTTCCCTAGATGTGAAAGTCGAAGGTCTCTTCTTTCTTTACCGCTACGTCCCCAATCTACGCCTCTCACTGAAAATGGACCTGACCAATGAGGAAGATCCGAACGTTGATATGGATTTCGGCTACAACTGCTTCGGAGCATTATCTGCAAGTGGTTGGACTGAATGGAACCCCACGTGTTCGTGCACAAGAATGATGAGTAACGAAATGCCTCCAAATAAATAAAGCTGCTTCGATCCATAAATATCAGTGATCGTTTTATCAACTGGATGAAGTACGTACCAACCAATACACGTGCATGTGTTCATGCTACTTTAGGGAATCTGTTTGTTTTGCCACGTAACATAGAAATATCATCGTACAATTTACTTACATAGTTTTAAGGCAACGATTTAAACTGAACTGTACAGGTTAATCTGCACTACGCCAAGGGGTGATATTATTTTAAGCATTCTTCTTCACATTAATCTTAATTACACTGTGTGCAGATGAAATGACTCGTTGAAAAGTGTTTTCAGTAAGTGCATTCTTAGCAGACAGTACTGCTACAGTTTGGGCGCCGCTAGTAGTTCATTGTAATTTTCACGTCGTGATAGACGTTCTGGCCGGTCTGTTCTTTAGAGAAGCACTTGGCACAACTGTTATTCACTTATTAAAACATATTAGCGAGATACATTGTTGCTGCTACTGGGAGTTGAACTCCGGGGTATGACCTTGTGAAATTAGCTTGTTTTTACCGCTGTGCCGTTAGCTTCACACAGGGATTGAACGGATCATTACACCCGATTGTAAGTGGCAATATCTTGTGAGTAGTGGTCACTTATAATTCAGGCTTTTGCACAAGTTCGGAAAGGCGATTATAATATCTGTTGTTTTTTATTGTGCAACTATCACGTGTGTGCTGAGATCGAGCGCATCCTTTTCAGAGTATCGTTCGTGTTTTTAGGCGAAGAATACTCCCCTTACTTGAAGGTTTGGTTCAGGCAAAGTTATTGCATTTTGCGGTTGAGTCATAGACCAGCTTTCGAATCGACACCAGTTAACTCACCATCCTGATGCAACCATCAGGAGTATCATAGTCATCATCTGACCAGAATTCGTAGGCAATGCTGTGAATATACAACTTACTTCAACTATCCTGTGGTTTCTTTGTGCCGTTAAGAACAAGTCCATACAGCACAATCTGTTTCGTTCTCATTTGGACTACTAAAATAAGAACCCTGCAATTAATCCTACCATCAACTGACCATGTCACACCATTTCTAAACCGTATCGAACATATTCATAGGGGTTTATGTCACTTATCAGTTTTGTAACCTTTCCGAGCCGTATCGCTTTGTCAAACCAACATACCCTATGCATCTGACTTCAACTACATTGACCTGAAATGTATGTAAGTATTTCAGCTGAACTTTGAGCAATGATACAATATTCCCTGACTCTACATTCATACACAAAATATGGACAAGTTAGTCCGCTTCGCTTAATCTACACGAATCAGAAGATCTGTGAAGTGCGGAGTTGTCAGTTTCCCTCGCTGATGATGACCAAAAAGCACAATCTTTTATTTTTCCAACAAAAGGAGTTTTTCTGTTAATCGATTTAACCAGGGAATCTTGTTTGATTTTTTGGTCGATAATAATGCACGGAATGGTTAGGTCCTCGCACTTCACACGTACTCCGACTTCACTAATTGGAGTGTAATGAACGGACCCAATGCACCAATTCTTTTCATTGACATTGGATTGTCGAATGCTAATCACCTATCCAGTCATCACTGTTCAATGTACTCTCATATACTTACATGATCGGCCGAATATTAAGTACACCGGTAGATTGTTTCCTGGCACCACTGCGCAGACCTCTGGTTTGATTGATTATCGTCAATACTACAGCCATTCTCCTTTACGTATTCCGTAGTGAGTGGCCTTCACCAGTCCACCCGTTTCAGTCGGTTTTCATCGGTATTAGTACCCTTGTCGTATACAGGCGCTGGTCACTAAGGGGTGCCTAGACTCGACCGTCCATGGCAATACGTGCGGTAGAATAAGAATTGGTGGCTGGATTGACGGTTGGCACAGTTAGAGATGAGAGAGCTTGCAGCTACTGATGTCACTGAGTTAGCCACGGGCAGTATACGCATGGACAAATCTATCCTTATTCCGAGATTTCGAGTGCTATTAAGATTGCCTACTCTGCGCAGGTGTGATATTAGAGCTCAGCATCTACCAAGTATTGATGTTACATTTGAAGTCTAGCTTGCTCAGTTTTTTGTCGTCGTGTGACACACACTCACCTGGGTTTTCTGAGTGGGTCATATTAAAAGTACCACAAGGCGATATTCAAGAAGGGTTCGTGAACGTCCCCTAAATGGCTCCTCAAATCCCACTTTTAGCATGATTGGTTCCCGCTGACCATGGAACAAAGCTGGAAAAAGTATTCTAAATCATCTAAGAGGTTTGTCGGACATACTTCGCAGCTGCTAGATGGTGAGTGTTATCAACAACAGAGGCTAATACCATCAAAACCATGTCGTTGTGCTCGAAGACCGTTCTTATACCCCCCCACATCTCCCTTGATATGTTAGCTCCAAGTTGTGTTCGGAGTTGAGAATATGCAGGACGGATAAACATACTCACCCATGCTCCAATACACTAGCACATGTGGTTAACATTCAGAGGTCGCCAATACTCAACTCTGTTCGTACTTGTTTCCTAAACTACTTGGGCTAAACTGTAGATTATCAAGGCGCTTGAGTCTTACTAAGGTCCATACAACATTGTTGTCGAGTTCTGCTCATCGAATTGAATGCTAAGGAATTCTCACACCTCGAAGCAACGTTGCCACTGTAAACCGACGTTAGCATTTTAATGCAAAAGAATGCTGACCATTTGTTCAAACAGTCACTCACCATTATAGACACTTCCGAATGGAAATGAAAAGGTATTTTTTTAAATGAGACTTAATATTAGTTTGATTACTAGATTCTCTGTTTTATTCGTCAGAAGAACGCTGGAAATTGTTACATCTGGCATGAGTGCTAACAATATTTCACATCTTGTTCACAAGTTACGTTTACGAAATACTATCGAAACGATGGACAAATCAACGCGTACAGGACAAATTTATGACTTTTTTGCGGTAGGTATCAATCATTGCTTTCAACGGGTATATGGAAGGGTGTACTAACCTGAAGTAATCGGTCAGTCACTGCAGGGACCAAATTACTCGGTCGCGTTGCATACATATCAACAAACTAAACGTATGAAATATATGGATACAATGGACGAAGTAAACAACGTGGATAGAATCCGATCGGTTTTGCGCAAGACATTGACATAACTAATGTTATTACTATTATTTTTCATTATTATTCAGCTTACGTGTAACAGCCTACCAAGTGAGCATTTCCAGATGCACAAACGCGTTCCTGACCTACCGGAAAGACTGACACAAGCTCGTCTCTAATTTGGTCAATACAGGTTATCTAAATGGAATATCTGCCGTCTACTGATGGTATTGTGTTATCAGCTGTTTCTGGTACTCCAGTCGTTGACTAGTTATCAGTTCATCCCTACTCCCAATGGTGAACCCCAACTGGCCTGACCTGCTGAAGCCTACTTGTCCTGGGCGTACAGAATATATTCTGATGAATACAGGCTGTTTTGCATGAGCTATTTGATAAATTGATGATCTTGATGCGAACCCAACTTTGACCATGGTGGTCCACCCCTTGGATAATTCGTTAGAGTTCTCTGGTAGATGAGTAATCAAATCTAACCATTGAATTTCTGAGGTCCGATATGGCTGATTGATTACGTGGTACGTGGAAGCATTCGATCCATGTTACATATTCGGGTTCAGCTAAAGCATTAATTTCTTACACCTAGATCCCTGAGCAACAATGTACCACACGAATATCAACTTGTCCTAAGTCAGTTGGCAAGGCTGGGGCGAACTGATAGAACATGACACCTCCTTGGCTTTGTTGAGGGGTGCAATGAAATTGAATTGAGGTTGTTTCCTGATTAGAGAAGGTTCGGACAATCAGAACTCACGCACAGGCTACTGCAGAGAAGATTGTGGTCAGTTGGCGCCAAAAACGGTTATCAACTGCCACATGGTATTTGTTTGTAAACGACGGTGATAAAAAACGGTTACATGTAAGCACCTCGGATTTAGGCAACTGAGTTGATTAAGACAGGTCGTGGAACGTAACAACGAACGGGCAGCTCAAAACGCAAAATGCTTTAGGCTAGATAACAAACATAAATACTGATGCCTCTCTGTGTGGAAAAAAGGATGTTGATTTTTAACAGACTGAGATCGTTGATTGCTCGTCCGATCACTGTTTCCTTGTTTTTTTTTTCGATATGGTAGCCCAGTAGTGAAAAAAGAGAAAGAGCACGAGCACAAAACAAACAGAAGATCACTCAAACAAGGTGAGCGATCATTATTAACTAGTCAATTGTATTTTTACTTCCAAGGGAAATTCGGAGCCATCCATTATTTGCGGTTTGCTGTACTTCAATATTGACTATTCACACTTGTCCACGTCTCATTGGTCCTTTCGATCTGAATCGGTTACCAATCGAATTTACGACATAGCTCCACCTTAAATTAGTTCTGCCAGGCGTGGATTTGATCCACGTCACAGTTGCAAAATGTCGGGTTCCCGCCATGTGGGCGTGACCATAAACAGTTTGCTAGCCATCAGATTACCGACCAATAATGTGGCGAAGCTATAAAAATAGACTTCTCATAAGCGCAGTGGATATCTTATTTTGTCTAGGTAGTTCGATAACGATATGGGTGGAACAACCTTTTTTTTCAATATCTGATGAAGTTAAATCGATCGTCACTTGCTATCAGGATGTGAAAAGCCTATGTTCTACTGGGTGAAATTCACACTTGCTTTAGATATTGTGCAATTTCTCGGAGTTAGCAGGTAGCAATCGGAAAACGGCTCACGGCTTCATCAAGATCGAGAAGCCTATAAACTGTCTTTGAATCTGCAGATTCTGAGCATGGAAACGCGTGCTTTTCCTTTTTACCGCTTCTGAGTTTTTCGCGCCATTTGTATGGTAACTGTATAAGGCAAAATAGTAACTGAAAGTTTCTCCCCAAAAGTGGGAAGATACCCATGAAAATGTCATACACTGACAATCAGTTTGTCCACTGTTGAACCAAAGCGCTACTATCAGCTTTGTCGTTGTTCGTGAGATACGCAGCTTGTTCGAACTGGCCAGCTTGGTCATTGGCCAAGTCTTCGCCTACTGGGACACAGGTCCAGCAAGATGGAGGAAACGGACCGTCAATATCGAACACTGTGATATCTAACGCCAGTATATTGTTACATCTGGCGACATATACAGGTAGGCAATAAAAATCAATTAGGCACACAGACAGGCACATACACAGTGAGTGACCCGTTGGAGCGCTTTAAAGAAATAACCAAATAGAACTTTAGCGCCAGCTGATCCTCGCCTAAGTGTTTATTGAACTGTTAAACAGTGCATTCCATAGTTGGCGGATTCAAACGGAATAGTAGTTCTGCCGGCACAATCTCATACCTAGTTGAAACAGTAACCCTCTAATTGCTCATTTTCGCTTACTGAAACGAGAATTGTCAATGGGTGACCAGATGAATGAGAAATCCTGCAGATTGGGATTCCTTCTCGACTAAGATTTCTGAAGTTCATTGATGCTTCACTTATCGGTTGCAGCCAAAAACCTTTCGTAATAACCCATCAATGGATGCCCCACTGGAGGTGTTATCTTTTAGGTGCCGAGAAGTTTTTGCCTCTTCCATGTAGGATATATCGTGCGACATGAATCCAAAACGGTAGCAAAAATGGGCAACCGTGTGCCAGAGCTCTAGTAAATCATGTACACGAATCAGAATGATGCCAATCACATGCAGCGAACTACCTTTAAGCTAATGGTGTACTGGTGTTCAGGATCAGTTCATCCGTACAACAAACTATAAAACTTCGGCTTAATCATGTGTCTAGACATAAACTGATGCTGGACTAGCCCCACGTAATCCACCCACATTAACGTCTAGAAAGAATGCTGAAAGTGTCTCGTCCTCAGATGAGTAATGGCAACAAGATTCACGCAACTTTTCCCCTAAGAATAGCAAATCACGCCAGGTTTAGTAAGATTACTGCTGGTTCAACACTTGAACGCAACTAGCCGACATTGCAAAGAGAAATATTGCGACAGGTAAGTATTTCGTAATGTCTGTTCAGCGTACCCCAAACGGTACGGTAGTTGGTTGTCGGTTTCAGTCTCCATCGTAAATTTAATGTCGTTGAAAACGTTGTTCAGCAGTCTGTGTATGTCCTCAATCACTGAGCGTTTGAGGATTACGAATGTATCGTCA
>QNGE01000752.1:156651-181613 GCA_008508345.1 Paragonimus westermani
ACGAAAGATACTATCAAAACCAAAAGAACAATCCAAACCCGCTGACAGAAGAAATGTCATTTACAAAATCCAATGCAATGACTGCAGACAACACTACGTGGGCCAAACCGGACGGAACTTATCAACACGAATACATGAACACGAACTGGCCATCAAGAGACAAGATCAATTTTCCCTGATCTCCGTCAACAAGGATGAAACTGGACACGTCTTCAACTTGAACACCGCAGAATTCCTTACTCAGGCAGATACCAAACATGCAAGAAAATTTGTCGAAGCTTGGTACTCATCAACCGGTTCAATAAACAAACACATCGAGCTAGACAAAATCTACGAACCAATGCGAATCAAGGATTTGAGGAGACGTAAACGCCATCGAGCCCAAATACCGGTAAACCCAGACAGAGCAACTTGAACTGATAAGACAAAATCAACCAATGGTTGGTCCTACCAGAGACCAAACACGACGGAAAGCGACCAACGAGAATCCAGGCTAGTAGATCAACTGACTTTCCTATATAAGAGCAGGCATTGATCAATCTTCACATTCAAAATATACGCTGAAACACTTACGCACTGATGATGTCACCTCGCCTGGTGATGAAACGTTTGCAACCTAAATGCCAAGCTCGGCTAACATATGAATACCAAGATCCACACAACTTTTCCCTTAAGAATAGCAAATCACGCCAGGTTTAGTAAGATTACTGCTGGTTCAACACTTGAACGCATCTAGCCGACATTGCAAGAAGAAATATTGCGACAGGTTAGTATTTCGTAATGTCTGTTCAGCGTACCCCAAATGCCATTGATTATCAAATAAGTGGCAACCAATACATCTGTCAGAATCAACTGATCAACAACAAGATGTGCAAATGGCCTGCGTAAATGATATTTGTTCTCTCCAACTGTAAATTAGAATGTGTTACTTGGAGCAGGCTCACTGACGGTTTTCTATGGTATTCTTATTGAAAATTACTCTCAATTCAATTGAGTATCTAATGCCTCTCAACAAAAAACCGAGACGCTAAGTTGACGTGTTCAGGTTATTTTCTAATGTGGATATTAAGCAATATCACAAGCGTACATTCTGAGCACACTGCCCACGATAAGAAACCAATGTTTGTTTTTGTGAATACCTTTCGTTTGGGGACGCGGTCGAAAGCAGACCAACACTTTTTGTTTGTCGTGACATTTTATGACAAGCTGGCAATGATTCTGTTTCCGGTAAAATGCGTTTCCACTTTCCCTTTGTATCTTTGACATCCCGATATGACTCACACACACTAAATTTGCCACCTTCTTACACGCAACTTGAGTCGTATTGGGTCTTGTAGAAGTCATTATTAGTAATACTGGTGAGTGGCATGACAAATTTGTAAACTATGAAGCAGTCAATTCGCGAAAACCCAGGGCTTCAATTAGATTCGAACCAGTGACAAGAGCCATATACCCCTAGGCAGCATGTGCAGTACAAGCCGACCTACAAAGCCATTACAAGCATTCGGAGGTTTTATACCAGTACTTCATCCTACCCGATCACCCCACTGTGTCTACCAAACAATCCAGAGGGTGGATCACGGTGGTAGGATTATTTCGAACACTGGCATCCACCAAAGCAGCCACTGAACATTCTTATATTGTTACTCTTGAGTGAAATGGCAAACGTGTCAACTATGAGACGACCCGTTTACTGGAAATTCGGGATTCTGCTAAATTCAAACTAGTATCGGAAACGTTATATCTTTTGTTTTACGATCTCATTACTTGCGATGTCACATTCTCAAGATGACGGTTAGTCCTAACGTTATCCGAAGTCTGCCATGCCCAGTTACCCTACACTGTTACAAAAAATCAAAGTTTCTAATGTCATCATCCAGCATCCAAACGTCGTTGCAATGTTGGAGAAGTGTGAGGTTAAGTCGGTTGGCGTGGTTTTAGGTGATGCCCAATTTTGGTCAGCAATGAAGGGGATATGATGCATGCAATTCTCCCAAATGGACGTAGGAATCTCGTAAGCGTCCTTATTGTGCGTGGATAGATCCGTTCATACCTGTTGCTTGCCGAATTGTGAATGTTCCGCTATTTGGCGAGAACTATCTGGACGTTAGGAAGAGTGGTTTGACCACAAAATCTACATGCCATCGGAACTTTTAGGCCTTTATTGCACGAAGCACGTAACCGTATGCATGCACACTAGCAATCGTTAAGGGAGTTTAAATCAAATAACCTTGTAGTTATTCAGCCGAATAACAGCACTGGGGCCGTCATTTTAGGCAAAGATGCCTGGATGAAAAAGATGTCAATCTTGTATGACCGAACAGAGTTTTAACGAATAGACAGGGAGGACAATGTCTGAAATAGAAGACCACATAGAATGACACCTTCAACTGCGGATTACTGACGAAGTAACTCATAAATTTTTTAAATTGTGTAAATCTTCAACTTCCAAACTGTATGACCTGTCTAAGACGTCAGCGGGGGATGGCACTCCGGCCAATTTTGGCAATGACGAACTCTCTGTACCATAAGTTGACGCGCTGATTAGTCGCTATTCTATCTTCACTGTAACAAAGTTTCACGCATATATCATCAAAGATTCTTTTGAACTGATCAGTGACTTGGGAAAACTCAACTTTGCTGATGAACTAAAATGCTCTACAGACGTCCATTCACTGTTCACAAATGTCCCTATGCATGGAACGATTGATTATATTTGTGAACTCGTCGAAACGAATCACGTCATATCGCTATTCTCAACCGATATACTGAGGGAATATTTTCTGCTCCACACTGAGAATATCAGTTTTCGTTTTCTCGAACAGTCCTACCGTTGAGTAGATGAAATAGCCGTGAGAAATCAACTAGGTTCCATATCAGCTGAATTCATAACAAGAAGTGAGCAGGAGCTAGCTATGGAGATACCAAGCTTGTCATATTACAGGCGTTACATCGACGACCAAAACAGATGATGGATAACCCGGTGCAACACCTAAATAGCTATCATTCTAACCTGAAGGTTACGTGTGAATTTGAGGTTAACAACTGGCTACCATTTATAGACATACTCATAAGTCGCCGAGGAGATGGCTTTATTAGAAGAGCTGTCTATAAGAAGTCCACGTGGTCTGGCCAGTACTTAAGCTTCAGCAATTTCATACCGGTTCAACACGGACCAGTACTACTAAATACGGTGTTCACACAAACAAGTCTCTGCACAGGAACTACATTTGATCACTTCTATCTAGTGGTCAAATGGTTACCCCAAAAAGTTCATAGGAAGACACAGTAGACAGAACGGACCGTTTGAAGAAAAAAGTGTCTACATAGAGCTGCTCTGTAGGGGTGATTACATAGCGCAGCAAACAAAACAGCGATTAGGAAATTCACTTAAACGAATAGATAATGCAGCTGAACTCCGTGTAATCTCTCGGACCCAGAAACTACCAGTGCCTTCACTCGAAGAACACCAGCACATCGGTGCTACTACACACTGTGTTTACCAATTTACATGTAACTTCGGAGTAAGTTACACAGGCAGAACCAAGAGATGCTTGATCTTTAGAATGAATAAGCAGATGCCCAAATGCATGCAAAATTTCGTGATACTAGAGGAAGACAATGTTGCTGTAACATGTAAACAGCCAGTTTCCTCAGTCATTAGACGACTCCTGACCGCTGGTCAGGCTATCGATCAGTCGTGTGCATTCAGAGTTCTGTTACATCATTCCAGTCCAAAATTCCTTAGGTTTACTGAAGTGGTCGCAATTAATCGCCTCAAGCCGGTTGTCTATGTTTAGAAACAATTGTTCGTGAACATGACCCTTCCCTAGACATAATTACTTATCTTAATCCGCCGACTGACTATCCATCCTCTGATTTATTTACTATTTTTAAAAAATTGATTCGTTACCATGAAATGCTTGTATCTATTTTCTCCTTCTAAATCTTTTGTTCAAAGTTAGGTCACTAAAATTTGTGAATGTGCAGCCGACCCTCAATGAGATAGGTGAACAGGTTTGTGGAATATGGTTCCAGTCAACGCGTAAACCGACAGCTTGATCTTATTTGAGCAGAACAACTGGCTATCTACATGACTATCTGCCTGCAAATGATAACTGATGTATACGACAACACTGGAGTAATCAGCGGGGTACACGTGAGTAGGTGATGACAATTTCATCTAAAGGGAAAACAATTGCTTTATCACTTGAAAGGAAACCAACGTACTGCCATGGAAACAACTAAGCACTTCGAGCAAATTCACTAATCGCAAGCCGATAGTGTGAACACACCGACTACCAACCATAAGATTACATTTTCGAGCCACAGTTTCGCTCCAAGCTATGGTTTCTGGATTTACACAGCCTGAAAGGGTGCATTACACTGGTGCGATTGGTGAAAACATTTGAAATTGATGATGTCCTCAACGTCTATGAAGAGGAATATTTCGTTTTATAGCCGGGTTCTATTCATGAGCATTAGATTAGTGACACATCATGCACAAATATCGACAGGGTCACTTCCTTTGGAGTACTGAAAAACACCAAGTAAAACCCACGGAAATGACGAGTTTTGTCAAATTTAGTTCCACCTCAAAAATAATTAATGTACCAATGTTTGCGAAAACTAATTGATGAAAGTTAAAAGGCACGGTATAAAAAACTTGTTCTTAATGGCTTACATCACCTTTTCCAAGCTGGCGTCTGATATTTCGACAAAATGGTCAGTGTCCAATGAACACGCCACTTAGCATTTAAGCGAACCTTTGCCGAAGATACACTGTTTTAGTATAGAAGGGGTTGCAACCAGAAACTATATTTCTGTGCACCATGGATCGTTCTGCCCAGTTAATTGTCCTTACACGTTACTATCCCACGATGGAATTAATGAATGCATTGTGAGACAGATCCGATTTCGTTGTTTCACTGACCTACTAATGGAAGCAAATTCTTACCCAAAGTCAGGGTTTCGATTGGGATAATGTGATATATGAGTTACGGAGTATACTTCTTAAAAGTCGGATTAACGGACTTTGACCACCTGGATAATTAGGAATTGAGCCTGAAATTTAGGCTGACTATAGTGAGTGGTTGCTATTCGTGATACATGAATTCGCACTTCTAAAATTACTCTGGCACCAGACATTGGTTGACAGCAGTAGGACATGTGAATTCACATGCTGTAATCTGATTGATCAGATCCTGATAAAAGACGAATAGACAGTGACACAACAGTGGGGATTGTTGTGTGTCTTAGAATGACACCTGATTGGTCTGCTGCTAAAAGGCTCTTAACAGTGTAGTTTGGATTACACACGAACTGTTGGGTAGCTCGCCGCACCTTTCTGGAGTGGGTGGAAATAAACAGTAGACCGAACAAAAGTGGAAGGCCAGCATCACGTCCCCAGATGGACAAAAATCCCAGAGGCAGAATAAAATCGTTCTTAGACAGAGTGTTACACCGAAGTTCATTTCTGTCTAATGCTATGCATCCAAGGTTCTTTCACAAAGTCTCTCTCAACGACGAAGCCAAATCCCATGGTCAAGCTCAAGTTGGGATCGTACTGAGTTCTCGTACAGAGCAGAGCTTGTTCGGCTGAATCGCAGTAAATTATCTCCTGTGCATCGTTCAGGGTCGATCCATACAGGCCGGAAAAGCAGTGTTTATTTGTCTTATCTGCCCCAATTGAGGATATTTCAAGATTGCCTTCTATGTTGCTTAGTATGACGAAGATTTACTCGACTCGCCACTTATTCTAACCCAGACAGCAAATAAAGTCTAACGGGAGACCAATCCAAACGTCGCGTTAAAGATACCACATCAAGATTGGTCGAAAGACTCAATGATACACTTCTCGCGATTTGCCAAGTTCTTTGTTCTACGTTGCACTAATCAGTTTACAGTTCGACTTTGCAGTTGCCAATATGATCAGCCAATGACAGACTGTGGTTTTTTATATTGTTGTACATCCATAAATGTGGATTCTTGCCCCATGAATAAAAACCGCTTACTGCAACCGATACGAGGTCTTCTTCTCATTACTTGAACGAGAGGTTTCAGTTCGAGTACGATTTCTTGGGCTATTTGAAGTTCCTTAATCGGAGTATTACGCTTACCTCGACCTTCTGCAACAAGCTAAACACTCAGACATCATCATGTCTACGGCCACTATAGACGTAAACCTTGGTCATCTTAAACCAAGAGAGAAGCGGCTAGGAAATGTGTCCGGTGTTCAAGCGAGATACACTGACGACGATGATTAGCTGATACAATTAGGTGCAATTCACGGACTCCACATATCCATCAGCGTATTTTAGCACAAACGGTGACAATGCACCAAATGGAAATCAACCTATGTGGTTCATAAATGTAAGCAACTTAGGGAACTTTTCTCCAGATACCAGTGGCGGCATTTCAACAAAGTCTGTAGTTCAGTTTAAAGCAATCACGTTGGCTCAGACCATATCTCTGTACGTGCCCACTTAGTTTTATTGCTCGGCCAAAAATCATCTGCTCGCAAACACAAATTATTCACCTGGAACTTGGTAGAAGGGAGTGTCCTAAACACGTACCAAGCAACACTGACAAAAGTCTTGTTAACAAAAGTGGAGAAACCCAAGCTAACACTTGGCAGAAATCTCGACAGTTGTGCAAAGTTTTTACATGGGGGTCAGCCGCAAATCCGCACCGCAGATTCAGCAGAAATGGATTTCTGCTGGTTCACTAGGAAATACAAACAAACCTTGACTAATCCTCGTGACACTGATTACAATAAGAGCAGTCGTGAACTGAAACACAAACTCACGACAAGTCTGCGTAAAGACTGTGAGACTTACTTCGACCAGCGGGCCCAAAAGATGAAGAAAGCATTTTTACCAGGAGACAGCCGGATATTGTGTTCCTTGATTTGTGGCTGCACTAGCCTTCAACATGATGATGAGGTTATAAGCGAAAGAGGTAATTCACGAATTTACAGCCTGCTATAACAACTTTTCAGATGGGCTGAGCACTCTGATAGACAGCTCAGCTAACCTGATGCAGCTCATTCAGCTGTAAGTGATGGAGACTGTATGGTTGATTGCGACGTTCCCAACGATCCTCTGTTGGTAACTCAAGCGGCTTTGGACCCCAGATCCGAAACTTCTCGCATTGGCTCTCTTCAAATATGGTGGTGAAGGACTGTTATCTGACCACGCTCCTCCGTTCCTTATGGAAGACTGAACGGACGCCTCATGAATGGTGTTCATCGACGGTCACTCTCACTTTCAAAAGTGTGTCAGAACATCATCTGACAGTCACGGAGGCTCTGACCTCCTTTCTATTTCATTCAAGATGCTGGCAGGTCCATAACACAACGGCTGCTCTAACACAACTAACTAAACAAGATCGAAATAGGCAGGTTTCCTTTCAGGTTATGGTTATAGCAATCGTATGTTCACTGTGTAATAGACAATAGAGCATCGACACTTTCTGTAAACCACCGGTAGTGGTATTTTTGGATCTGAAGGTTACTTTTACTTCAGGTGCCTGACATGCTCCTTGTGGCTGTCTTCATTGCAGAAGAGTCCCAGTGAAATGTCACTTTGTTGGAATTGTTGTATGCCCACACTCAGTGCAGACTAATCATTTGTGGGTAACCACCTAGAGCGTCTTCCACTTAAAGCACCGTTCGACGAGGGTGCCCGATTCCCCCTTCCTTTCCAACTGTCATGGACGACTTTCTGGAACCACCGCTCAGAGGTTTCAAGAATCTCGGAGTAGATCTTCTGCCTGGCAATAAGCCAACTGATTATCAGTATGCGGACGGCACTGCTTTATCTTGTTCTGCGGACAAGATGCAGGCCTTGCTGAACAGGGTGAATTTTACGGTCGGTCTGTAAGGTATGCACTGCACCTTTAACGTGTAGAGTGTTATTATAAGATTGCGTAGACACTACCCCCATTTTTTATTGCAGGCAAGGCACTTAGAACCGTCGATCTGTACGCCTACTTAAGTAGTCAGCTTGTAGTAATGTTGACGAAGTGTTGTTGAAGATGGCGAAATCACTGCAATTGCAATTGTTCGTCAAGTACGACGTAACGTAGGTGGCCATTTGTCGATCAGTGGCATAGTTTACAATGCGTGTGTACATTTAGTTGTGTTCTATTGATCAGAAACCTGGCTCGTTCGTGTAGAAGACGCACCCAGTGTCTCAGTATTCGACCATCGTTTTGTCTAACAGTCAATCATTGTCATGTGGGCTAATCATGTGATCAAGGCAACAGTCCGTCGGCACATGTTTTGGGTAGATGCAATTTTGCTACCGATAACCGAGTTGCGTCACGTACTTCGTATGACGACGAACCGTCTACCATATTTCGCACTGTATGGTTGCTGATGCTCAGAAGAAACCGCAAGGCGTGCGAGAGATGACGTGATCACAGGCCTGTTTACCGTGATGTAGACCTCGGCTGATTAATTAGATGGGTAACCGTGACTAAGGGACAGGAAGGCGAAATACGGCGCGTTCACGTGACTTCCAAAAAACTATCTAAATTTTAATCCAAAATTTCATTCCACTCTCATCATCTTCGGGATTAGAACGTTATATTTCAAGCATTTGTCAAACCTATTTTCAAGAATCACTGCATACGCTGTTCTCCAAGTGAATGAGTACCTCAAAGACTTTCCGTTTGGTTTTACTTTTCCCCTAGTGGGGAGTGGAATCAGTTTCCATCCGCTGCATGTTGGCTTTCTCCTACCTTCTGATGCCAAGTTGAGTGACCGTCTTGTGGACTCAATACAAAGATTGAGCCCCTATCAAACTTTGTTCCAGTAGAAGTTATACGTGAATTTATGATGAACAGTCATAGTTACTCAGCCTGTGCCCATTTTCACTGACCGACTGCTCATCTGGTTTGGTTGGATAATATGTTTGTTCTTGTTCGTAATGGTAGTTGTCTATTGGGTAGTTTGGCCAGATTTCCTGACTGGGTCTGGCTTTCTGACTTGTTGCGTAACACAGCTACTTGTGCTCGATCGCGGTTGCACATCCATATTGTTTTTCGATGACCACAACCTTAGATTATTGATGAATATCCTTGACTATGCTGAATTGCTTGAAGTTGCCTACCATACCCAACCACAGGTTTGAGTTACCAATGTTCCATCATGTCCGTAGTTTCTACCCAAGAAATTGTTATCCATGACCTTGTCCCATAAATGACTATTTTCGTTGTAAGGGACCCTGAGCTCCTTAACAGCAGTTTGTCGTTCGCTCAAAACATTGTCATCTTGCTTCACCCTGTCGTTCTTATTGGGTACCATAATGGATATATATATATATATATATATATATATATATAGTAAGTCTTGGCAGATCAGACTGCTCACTGAGATCAGAAAGACTGGCTGACATCCGCCAGTTAGCAAGATGACTGCTCCTGCACGGACCGAATTGTAATCACCTTGTACATTAGGAACGTTCATGCGATCGTTGAACCGCTCACCCCAGAAGTTCAACGTGTGTATACTGTTTCATCTGGATAGTGTGCTGAAATTGTAACCCATCCGATTTTGGTATTTGAGTGTCCGCATGCCAATCTCATTCGAGTGAGTTTGAGTGAATCAATATTCAGGCAGTGCATTTGCGAATGTGCAGTTCCGAGCCTGTTAATGGATTTTGTCCGCTCCTGTCCATCTTTTTGTTTAACTGTCTTTATGACGGTTTTTCGATTTTTGCGATCAAGACACGTGTGCACTACTAAACTAATGAGTGTTAACCCAACTGGTTCCTCCCAGGGTTGTTGTAAACCAAGCAGCTTGATGCCTGATTTCATTCAAATGAACAGTTTAAACTTAATCTAAGTTCAAATATTTCATGTTTACTTTCAAGGCAACCTATGACTTGTGCAACGTTGAGTTTTCATCATCCGAGGGTCATTTTCAAATCTGAAATAACTCATTTTTGAAAGAGTAAAAAAAGTGTTTAACAACCTTAAAACTTACGTGCCCATGTCAAAACAACCACGGTACAGCCTGTCTCAAATTGGTAGCCCACAAGATTGGACTGCCGAACAGTGTAAAATTTTCGGCTGCGTAACAGCTCACAAAACGGTAGTTAACGAAACGACTGAAATTTTCGAGAGGACCATAGTTCATCCAAACGGAGTGAATGCATATGTTGCGGGATGTTGACATTTCATTTAATCTCTTCAGCTGTTTGTCTGAAACAATTGATTCAAGCTTTTAAATGTGATGCGAACGGCGTACGATCGAATGGATAAAATGTTAGGGGTAAGGAGGTCACTATCAAGCTAGCGATACATGTTAATGATTTTTGAGTGCGCACAACTGGTTTTTGATAGTTGATCAACAAGACTTCACTAGCAGCCAAAAATCTCAGGTTTGAGTTATGTAATAGAACAATGAATGAACTGATCGGATTCACTATGTAGTCAGTCGTTTGGATACGCTTGATGGCTATCGAGAAAGATGGGTTACGTTGTTTGTGTTCAACCGTACTGATGCCTTGCTTCACAAAATTGCAGTCACCTGAGAATATACACTTCTATTCATTAACGATGGCACAGATCCGTTCTGCCGATGTACGTGTCACTGCAACTTTAAGTGAATTGAAAGACATCATGTAAGGCAGAATAATCAAATGAACAACGGTCAGCTTTACTCAAACCTACTCCACAGCTTGATTATGATAGGTGCAGTTTAGCTGAAGGTTAATTTCGAGGTAAGGCGGATCGGAGCCTATACTTGACTGTTTTGCTAACTGATCTGCTCGGACTGATATCTATATGAAAACATTCTTTTTGGGGACGGGGTATGCAGCTGGCTTAGTGTGCTTCAGTTTGCTCTGGCTGCTAATAAACTTTTGTGGACATCCATTAATAAAAAGCGTCTTCGTTAAGAAACGTTAATCTAAAGCTAGCCTATCAGCCGCACAAATTCGACGGGTTCAAATGAATAGTGTGTTAACCGACTAACGTTTATAGTCAACCGGCGAAGAACTAGCCAATTGTACATCCTGACCACGCCAGGTGGAATTGCAATAAACACAGCAGTGCAATTTCCCATCTAACAGGCGAGTGAGTAATCTTTCTAAAAGGGTTAGGTTACTGTCAAATTTCTTCTCAAAAGTAACGGACAAAGAGGGGTGTAAATAATTCATGGCATGAAAACGCGACAAAGTGATACTGATTAGTAAAATTCACAATTTTGTAGACCCAGTGTTTGTGAGGTATAGCTGAATCGATATAGTTTGGAAGCAATCTTGCTATCATTCTCAGAAAAAGGTCAGCAAGCGTCGGATCAGGAGAACCATCTACAGCTACTCCGTCAACTTGTCTAAAGTGAAACCCCCAAAATGCAAATCGCGTTTTCTGTGCATAAAAACATAAGGTCCTCAAAATATCCGAGGGGTACTGAGATGAAAGTATTTTGCAATAGATTAAAATCACATAAGATACCATCAGTTTCCTGCCAAACGACTTTGGTAAAAGTGATTCAACGTCTATGGAAAACGTTGTTGTTTCAATCAGAGAAACGTTTTTCAAAGCATTCACCAAGTCAGAACTATTCTTAACACAATACAGTATTACCATTTTGCGTACCGGGTTCACTAGTTCTACAAGCCGACGAACAACCTTATGATAAGAGAAGTTGTTCATGTTCAGTGTTGGTCGTAAAGGGAAACCGTCTCTGTGTATCTCGGGCGATTCACTTTGACGAGAGATTTGGGTTTTGGTCGGTTTAAGTCGCTTGCGTAGTACCTCTTTGATGTAGCTGTGTAAGAGACGTAACTGTGATTTTCGTGCAATCTGTATTTCAATCAGTTCATCGTTTCATTGGTCTAGTGTCTGGCTTTAATCTCCGAGAACTGCGTCCATATTATTCAAGTCTTCATCCCTTTGGCTAATGACTACATCTGAACCCTTATCTGGCTATAGATGTTCTGCAGAAGCACCATGGATCTAGCATTCTTTTTGGTTAGTAATGTAAACCGTTTGTTTGTCAGGTCAGTCAGCCTCACAAACTTTGATACTATTGTTGTTTAACGGACTGCACGTCTGCGTTTGCAATCCACTTGTTACGTCCTCACTAGTAATTGGGTTGCTCAAAATCATACAGGCGAACTGTAGGCTTCTTTTTCTTACCAACTCTGTGACTGTCAGTGACACCGTCCGCATCTGTCGGAGTTGCCTACCTATCATTTGAGACTAGGCGCAAGAACTAGCACTTGCGAGAATCACCGTTTGGTTTTCGAAACTGTTACTAGTATGTCCAGCGTATCACGTCTAAAAGACGGCCAGTGGCAGTGCGACTTCTCAAGAGAACTGTCAGTTCACAAACTATCAGGATCAGAAGCCCTCAACATCAGTGTTTTGTGTGTGCCACTACCCTGTTTAACTGAAGAGTGATGGCGAGCTTGCATTTATTGCTACCGCGGCGGTTTGTGTGCGGTCATTTTTGTGCATTTTGTGCAACTATACTCACTGTGACGTACCGAATGCACGGTGTATCCAGCGACCTTTTTCACAGAACCCACGAGAGACTACTAGGCAAATTAAGGCCGGTAACGTTCTCGACCACACCTTCCATTTATTTTCTACAGACAGGTGCTGGATGCCGTTGTCAGTGCCCTTAACTTAACGTTCACCCCTCCTCCAGATCTCTGTAGTGCGACACACGCACCCTAGCATGCCTCATGCTCTTGACTTGTTTGCAGTGATTCTACTGGCTCAAACTATCGATCACTGATCATTCCGTTCCAATCAGTGGTCTTGTTAATGCTACTGCACTTGTGACCTATCAGCATCTTATGGCATACGCCCATTTCACTAAGTGTCTTTTGTTGTATACTTCTGAGTAGTTAGAGATGTCGGTTTATTCAAAATAAACACCCCTCACAACTGATTGTAGCTGAAAGCGACAAAACTTGAGTACAGTGCTACTTTATGAAATAGGATGACTGAAAAACTTAAGGAAATGCAACAGCCGTGTTCAGCTGCGAGTTATATTTAATTTGTTGTTGTTCTTGTTGCTGCTGCTACAAGCATGAAACGAGCGCAACTCAGTAGGCACTGACTTGACAATACTACCGTTTGAAGCCAAACTTCACCTTAACTTTGTCCAGATAGTCACACTGATTAGAAACCCGGACAAGCATCACAAATGATGACATCGAGCGTTCACTTAAAGTCTTCAACTGACAACGCGAGAGAACTAACCGACCTAAGTTGTTCCATATACGGCGAAGCTAAATAGATGTCTATGGGTCATGACTCAATCAGACCAATTATCATGGACAACTTGGAACTTTTCGCCTTCTAGAACCATGTCTATTATTCACCACGTTACCGTGTTGTTGTAGAACACTAATGACTGGGAATTCACTAACTCTGGCTATTCATGGGCGTTTACTGGAAACAACAGAAGAATTTTCCTTTATATGCTCTCACTTGTCTAGATAATCACACGTAACCTCGCCGTACGTTAGCAATCATTTATTGTCTTTTGGCTCACAGGTACAGGGATAAAAATGTCAGTATCCAACAATTCAATGCATCTCATCTGACCTTTGTATCAAAAGGTGTGGTGTTTGGAATGGCCTACTTACCAACTTGATACGAACATCACATACAGCAGATATGACATTCTTATGGAGAAAATACTTGTAACAGGGTAGAGTTATTCCAACAATGACGGGTTAATAAATGTTTGTATTAGAGGCTTCTGAGAGTTTGACAGCGGAGATAGTAAAAGTTGGATTAAAAACATGTAACTTTTTCCAGTTTAGAAATGAAGTTAAAAACGGTCTCATTAAGTTGTGTGCATTTTGACTCACATTGTTCGTTCAGAATGATTTTAACGTATTCTCCAAATTTTTTGTTTACCTACGTCCAAATACCGGAGTCGCCAAATGAAAAATTATGCTATATAGTTTATACAGTCACTACAATTAAACTGTCTAAAGTTAAGACTCTATTTCTGGTGAAACTCGTTGGATGCATTTCAGGTTACCGAAAGTGGATGATTCTATTCTATTCAAATTTTAGTGAGAAACGTTCTCGTAATACCCGCTGTATGGTTCTTGCGAAGAATTATACCATGAAGGTTGGTTCCAACTCCGAGGAACTGTTCAATATGGTTGACTCTGTTAAAAGGATTCAGTGTTTGCGTTGTTCAAGACAAGCTGAATGCTGCCCTTCTTTGATGTTTACATTAGGAGGTGGACTTCTCAGGAGACGAATAAGAGCAACATACTTTGATCTCTACATTAGCTTGTTTATCTTCAGTGTGCCCAAGTGCGTGTATTTATTGGTCAGTATGAAACAACTCGCAACATGATCGATTGGGAAACAGCCTACACCTAGCTGTTGTTTGCGTTTGAGGCCATGATAATTTTTCGAAAGTGACTGGCTGGAAAGTGTGCGGGAACGTGAGAGCTGTAATTGACCGAGTGCCACTCAGACTGTGCCACGATAACCATCAATGTACCCTTGGCGTATTGATCCGTCTGCACGGTACACGTGTTCGGGTGGGTGTGTTGCTGGTTTGGTATGCTTTAACACCATGAATTGTCTTGTTTGGCGTACGGGCTATGTCTGAGGAGAAATCTAATGGCAACTATCTCATGGTTTTGACTTGATCGCTTTTGCAACTTTCTTACCAACTTCTAAGCGTCCTTATCCTGAGTGTTAAATAATCACTCGTTATTATGTACTGATCTCAATTATTCGCCCAAAAACTTGAATACTCTCCAGCTTGTCATGGTTAAAACATCTGTAAAGTAATGGATAGCCTTATGGATTTAGTGCGCAGTGTATTTCCGTTACGATTAATAGTTTTGGCCACCACTGGGTTAAACTGAAACTGACCCGTGTCTATAAGTCCAGTCACCCGATTCACAACCCACTGGAATGTGCTCGAAGATGCGAGTGGTTCAGTGGTTGCAGGGATGCATTACGTAAAGATAGTACACTTGCTCTTGGTTCAAAACATTTCATCCGCTTGACTATCTGATGTGGTAAATAACCTGTTCATTCATTCTTACTATGGGCACTGTTTTAGGATTAAGAACTCCCATCAACGCACCCAGGTTGCGCCAACGTACACTATAACGGAATAGAATGATCAACACATCAGGTGTGAGAAAATGATTACTTGAACAACTTTCAACCCTCAAAAACGAACCATTCCATACACAGGAAAATACAACAATATAAACTGACTAGCTTGCCCTTTCTTTTTCGACCTAAACGGAAGTCCGTCAACGGGTTTCGGTGTAGACATTGTCCGCATGCAACATGATTGTTCACGTGTCAAGACAACACAACCTTTCCGCTAGTAGGTTTGTCTGTCGATCTTTCGATCGGTACCGTCTTGTCCAATTTAGCTTGTGTGCTTACGTGTCTGTGTCAGATTGGAGCATTATCACGACTGACTTATCAAAATAAGCCAACACATTAAGCGCGTTGTGCATTCGCTAAGATGTAAAAAGTGATCTCAAGACTACAAAACGTCGGTTTTTTCCACCAAAGAAAAAGCCAAGGTTCCGCAGCTGGTATCATTGGCTCCCGGTTCGACGTACCCATTTTCCACAGGTTTACTGCGTAATCCTACTGTCATGGTTACTACAGTATACACCGGTCACGCGACCCAGTATTCCCGTTCCAAGACCCACACTGACTCGCAGTAGCACTGAACAGGATTCATACTCTGGAACACTTATACGACCAAACTTGACATTTATAAATGGGCAGCTCTGTCAACAGTAATTACGTTTCCATAACTGGCCATCGATCAGAACTAAGCTGAGGTTAGTTAGCATATAGGGATCACGGTTGTTCAATCTGCGAGTCATAAAAGCATGTAAGGTGAAAAGAAAGGCCTCCCAAACATGAAGGGAAATTTTGAAACTTGCCAAGTTACATCCGAGCTATTACAGGCAAGAACTCGGGAAGTGCAATTGGCGTAGAGAGCGGATAGTACCCTTTTTAATGTGGAATTTGCTTTCTACACTCGGAGAAACAGAATTTCAGTTATATAATCTACATATATAAGTATGTGGTGTATACAGCTGGCCTTCCATATATGTGTTAGATAAATTGACTACAACGGATGAGCTGATAAAAAGATCACAAGAATGTGAACTTAAAGTGTGGCAGTTGAAACAACAAAAGATTTCATGTTGTCATTTTCAACCGCACAGTGCAGTCCAGAGAAATATGTTTTCATTTAGCTACACCTCTCGTTAGATAAAAGATCGCTGTAGCATTAAATGCATACGTATAAGTGTAAAGAAGCTTGTACGTGGACCGTGATACAGGACAGAATAGCGATTTGGACTAGTTGAGAAACTCAGAATGAATGTTATCACGATGGATTGTGTCAGCAAACTGCTTATATGCTTCCAAATATGACTTAACAATAACGTTGGCAAGACGTGTTTGCGTGGTACCGCTGGTCAACCTGGAAACTTTGTGGATTCGTTCAAGAGCCTGAGGCTGTCCTAGTGGAGGGCAGTGCAACAAACGAGGGGACAAAGGAGAGATGTGGCACAGGACTTGATCAATCTTGACGATGTGTACAACATGAGTTCAAGTCAACCAGGATAAAAGCGATTCTGCTGAAGTTATTAGAGCCTCATCCACACTGACGGATCAGTGCGTACCGTGGCATAAAGTTACACCTAATTCTTTGAATGATAACTCTGTGGGAGAGGACCCACTCTCAATACGTAAGGCCCAATGATTTGTTGATAAAGATTGCCGTTTATAAGCATAAAGAAGACACCCATAGATTTCGATACATTCGTGGTGGGCTTACGATCTTGTAACCACTCGCTCAAATCGGACGGACTGTGTCATAGCATAGTTGAATTAGAAAGGGTCTGAAACAGATATACGAAATAATACCATTGGCATACTTAAGAAATACAGTTCTTTCTGATGATGACGTTTCACTTACGCAAGCCGAGACAAGGTAAGTTAGAGAAGTTCATCAGAATAAGTTGTCAAATGTGAGAACGTAAATTTTTCGAAAACGTTTTTTTACGTTCCATTGGTGAACCAAACACTCAGTAGAATACATTAATTATATGCCTTCTATCTAGTAGTAGTAAGATGAGGTATACAAGATGCCAAAAGAGGACAATGTACACTTGCCCGTCATTGGACTGCCAGTTAACGTAATCCGGCCGCGTTGATTAGATAGCTGGGACAATATATGTGGATGGAGAGTAGCACGCCCTAGAGAATATTATTTGTTATCAGACAACAACTTAATTAGTCTCTGTTCGACTGACGTATTACACGGTGTAAAATCCATACTTTGGATGCTTTTTAAGGTCATAAGTTACGACATGAAGCCTCAGCATTCGGGCCACCTGAACTCAGATTTTAGTTCGCTCTGAATTTGGTGATAACCTCTTTACTGGGACCACCTCAGAATATTAAATGCGCAGGCGTGTTGACTAGACCGTCGATGAGTAATTGTGCAGGTGAAAACGTCATTCGAATCCGCCAGTAACCCAATAGATCGCGTGGCAACTGTGTGTTTGAGGTGTTCGAACGTACGTTCATGGTACGTCCTGAGTTCAAGTGACCAACAGAAACACATTGTAGTGGTGAGGTATTGCCAACATTGAGCGATGGAGATTCCGCATACGATATTGCCTCGTTCCAAGGTTTGTGCTCTTCTCAGCGCATAGACAATCAGCCTGTGAACTTCACTCATCAGCTGCACTCATGTAAGGTGTGCGAACATGAGTAAGCCTGCTGGCAAAATGTACAAGAGAAGGTAATGAGCCCCTCGGACGTACCATTCGATGTGACTAAGACTGTTCAGGCATAGATGACGAACGAGCGGGTGTAAAGGGTAAAAACAGGAAAAACTTACAGTAAATTGGTCAAAATGTATTAAACTGTAGTTCTGTTGAAATTAAAGTTCGTTTTGCCCATAAAGTTTCTTTAACTTATTAGTGCCAACGCTTTACCTTGTGAGCTGAGCCTCAACTGATCGGCTGAAGTTACTGCACGCAATTGGGCAGAGGATCAAAATACGGTGTTTCGAGTTTTCGTGTCGTGCAGGCTCATGATTAGAGTCAATGCTGATAACGGATTTTGAGATAACATCAGGGCGAGCGATAGTTCTTGATTGAAGGTCAGTCATATTCGAGAAACATGCTGATAAGACTGACCGGGGACAGCGGCCTGTGATTGTAGTGTAGTTGACAAGACATGTATCAAATACAGAATAATGAATTATAGGCCAGGTATGAGAAACTCCAACTGGAATGCATTGTAAAAACTTCTATAACAAATCTCTAAACTATACGCTAAGGATAAACGGTTGTGGATTATCATCACTTTTGGTAAATATAGTTGTGGACAACTCCACATCTACTGGATGAGTGTACTGAATGATAAAACCATTAACAGTAATGTCTTCAACTCATGCAGTGTCATCTTAAAAATAACGGTAAACATACTTTTCTTGTGGTAAGCTCACTACCACTTTCTCGTAGTCAGGACGGTGATGAAGTGGTGTCAGTTTGTCTTAGGCACCACATACTCGACCATCCATGTTCAAACAACCTGCATAAATTTGGTACTCAAGGTGCTCGCCAGGACGCGCGAGCCATCTAGTGCATCCATTTGTTTCCACCCCCATATCGATGAGAGTACGTAGGTACATAAGCACTGTTGGCGAAAATCGTTTCTGGACAAGCTTGTTACAGTGACAAAAGCTCAAGGACGACTGCACTTAATCTGCACACCGAATGGCTAGAGCCGCGCCATTTACGGATCCACTCACACACGACGTATCCAGCGTAAACCCGAGGGAGGAGGACCGGAATTTGTGGAAATTGAAGATTTTATGGTCCAGCCGGTCAGTCTTGGTTAGCCACAGAAAAGGTTAGCGTGAGAGTCCCATCGGAAGATATAAGTTGGGAATAAGGGTACCGGAAACATGAGACAATAGGTATTTTAAGATATAAGCCCACGTTAATACACTCAAACTAATATTGGCGTTAAAAACATGCATCTAGACTGATAACCAACTTAAAATGCAGTTGCAAAGCCGAAGAAATGAAAGGTTGCAGACCACCATGACACAGGTTTCCAGAAAGGAGAGCAGGTGATTTACGATACCAGGGAAAGCGTTGGTTGGCAAGACGAAGAAACTACGTGTAACTTCTCCAATTTACTTGAGTCTAGCATGCTGGTCGCCTTTTCCTTGACGGTGAGTATTGGGTACAATGATGAACTACCAGACCAAGACAGCCAGTGCTTTTGCGGCCGTGTTCATTGCAGCCTCATATGGTCAATTCACCACAGTTTATGGCGCACGTGCACACGCTCACACACTAGCCACAAACCAGATAAATCGCGATACACAAAAACTCATTGAACAACTACTTTGGATGTCCAAAATGCAACTGAGTCCAGTCCTAACCTTACTTACGTACTTCTAAATGCTTGTTATCCACCGTCGGCTGTGCAACAATAAAAAACACGATTAGGCAAATCACTTTCGTCTAATTCGCCCCGTAATGACACGCTGGATGTGGACACTATGCAAAGAGTAACACAACTTACTGTATTCTTATGCTATTCACCTGTTACTTTTTGGGAGACCTCTGAATACTGTTTGGACAATCACAAAAGCAGTTGTACCAACATTCGACTCTCTTGGACGGCCAACAAGCCTTCTGTCACACACACCGCTTCTATAAACTGTTAAACCAGTCTTAGAACACTCGATGGAACAAGTGGAGCTTATTTTTTGGGTGCGGCATTAGACAAGACGGTCACCTTGGCAACCGTTCGATTGCCGCCAGACGAGACAGCCCCCTGTTAAACTGTTCCCTTCTCTAATCTGCTGTCTCGGTTAACCGTAACTTTCGATCGTTTGGAAATGACTTTCGTTATGGCCTTTTCCGGTAGTGTGAGGGTAGTCTGTCATCAATTAAGCTGGCGCGTGCGGTAAAGCATATCCCATCTCGTTCACACCACAGCTGGTATCAGAAGTTGATTAGATGTAGGCACCAACCTGCTGGTTAATAACATGAAGTCACCCACTAAAGCTTGACAAAACAAAAAAACGAAAGGTCCAGTACGATTGCAGTGCATTCATTAACGTCTTGGCACATGCCTCGTAATGCTTTGCATTTCTATGTGTGTATGTATCCAGTGCTGTGCACGTATCGACCCGGGGTAAAAAACGGAACAGCCGACGCTGGCATTCACCTGCACGCCAAGCGCGTTGACTTGAGGTACATACATTGTTCTTTTTCCGGTTAATCGAAGCTTACTGTTTTATTCAGTAACTTTTTATCGGTCACCATTGTGGACCGCTAGTCCGCATCCGAAATCCAGTGTCAAACAAAGGCTTTCTGTCTTTAATTAGGTTATGAACCTCGCACGTCTAATGTGGTATCAACTGCGTTGCCGAATATCACGTCCAAAATGCCCTCTCATTTTGAATGCGAAATAACCTGGTACTCAAAGTGTCTAGCAGAAGAAGCATTCAAAATAGAACAACCAGAACATAATCTCGCATAACGGTCACTAGTCAACCGGGAATGAACTCATTAAAACCTTCAAGCATGGATGAAGATGAGTGCATGTCAAGCAAAACGAAGCAAGATAGCCTTAGTAGACATAGTGATAGTTATAAACAAGAAGAAAACTAGAGTACATTCTGTACGGGAAGTGATGGTACAAATTCATCCACGTTTTTATGGTAGGCAGCAAAAGGCGAAACAGAAGAAAAATTAAGGCCGATTTTTTTACAAACATATCAAACATACTTCGCACCAAATATAGATCGTCAAACGTATCGAACAAAGTTCAACAACTCTATCACTGATTATGAAGATGTTGCTATTTTTATTGACGATCATGTTGATGATTATGATGGTTAGTGTTATTATTGTCATCATTACTGTTAACTATGTGGCCACATATTATCAAGCATTTGTGGCTTACATTTGTTGCAAGTTGGTCCACTGTTTTTAGTCACTGTAAAGCATTATGTCGTCCAATTTGTTCTACTTCTCTTGTACGTTCGAAAGCCGCATGTACCAGATGAACCCTGTTTATTCTAACATTCTGATGTTGTGTTGTTTTTGGTTGTTCTCATTCTACTAGCAACGTGAATATCGTGTTGTGTAGGGGGGGAGGGGGTAATAACACAACTTGCTTATTAATCTTCCTTCAGAAACCAATACTGAACTTCTACTGGACTATAAGTTTTAATCTATTTTCTTTCTGTTATCTGAGCTTCATTCAATATATCCATTCTTAATTAAGTCAAAAAATGAGCTTAACGAATCTATTTAATTGGTCTAGATGGGTGACTATTCAGTCAGTACACACACTGGTTATACACAGCACGCAGGCAGTAACAACACAGTTGACATATCATAAGTCGACACTATTACAGAAAAAGTGAAGAATAGTTTGAGGTTAGTTGTAGATTAACAGTTCTTTTTGGTCATATTTTTTCCTGCAAATACTGCATACGATGTAAGGGGATGCGGGAGTTCTGCCAACAGAAGTTATCAGAAACAGATATTTAAAATGCTGTCCAGTAGATACATATTTACCGAACACCACCTGGACAGTACTCAGTGAAAACAAGTAATTCAGTGGGCAGGATGATATATGAATGAAAAGAGATGGAAAACTGTACATGTAAAAGCTAGCATAGCAAAATAGTGTAGCATTTACCGTCTTCCATCTCATTCCACATTTGTTTATGTTTTAAACATGCATTATTCTGCAAGTTCAATATAGCCCTTGCCCTTCTAACTCTCATTGTCCAAATCGAGCTGACCGGGAACTCTTCTCAGTTGATCTTTGACACACATTTTTGGTATCTCAACACCAGTGCCAACAGTGATAGTAATGACACCATCATGCGACTGGGTCCTGAACGTCACAGGTTTGATACAATCAAACGTTTTCTCTTCACCTCCTGTTACTGCACCCACCAATATGTATAGTCTGTACAACTTTCGCTGTAGCAAATGAGAAGTTAGTGGGCTGTCCTTGTGCAACATCCCCCACCTTCTACTAACCATCTTTTTAATACCCACTTCAGGGAATCATTGTTTCAAAAAAACAGCCTGGACGAGTTGTGAACGAGTGTGAAATACGTTTCACGTCCGATCCGCGTGGGCTGGAAACTACCTTGCTAATGTGTTGTCCTACGGTGTATTCACTTTTAAACCCTCAGCGTTTGTTATTGCATCCAGTTGTTTAACACCGCTACAGAACACACAGACGTGAAGTTGTACCCTAATCCATCACGCTGGCTACACTTGATAATTCAGGGTGCCCTATGTCCAACCATTGTTGCAACTATTCAAATTAGTCTTTGTTACAGGGTAACGGGATGTCCAAGGACAAACTAAAGTGTACACTTCACCACATGTCCTTAAAGACCTTCGTTGTACTGTAGACATTTTACTATCGCACATCGCTGGGTGCTCAGTTTTCGTGTCCAGCAGAATGAAATCAACATTTATCATATTGGGGAAAAGTTATTTGACACCTATGATATCTCACTCGGTTCTCAAACTAATATTAAAACAACCATCACGGACTCGCGGAACAAACCCATTGATGTGCACATTTCTATCCCAAAGAAACACACTCGAACACAGCGCATGAGTGAAGTTTGTGTTGTCTAGGTACATGTCAACCACGGAGTATCTACTCGCCAACTCGTGGGCGTCATCGATCGATGGAATAAGAATAGGTTAGTGGTAATCAAACAAAAGTACTCGATAAAGACGGGCTTATTCCATTTTCCTCACACCACGATAGACAAGGTTTAGAGAGTACGAGGAAGGTGGTGTTTCAGCTTTTCAAATAGTATGATTAAACACAATAAACATCGTCAAACAAGTTCAAAGGTCAAACGATGCTGTTGTTACTTGAAAATTCCATCATCTCTCTCTCTAAAGGAACAAAGAGGTCAGACAGAATATTTTCGTCCAAAAGTTAGGTCATGATTGAGTCCAGCGGAGTTGAGACCAACATTTGCGCCAGATATCTCTGCGAGGGCATTTCGAAAGGCACTTTGCTGAATTATAGAGGAATTTCCCTCTGTACTCATCAGGAAGATGTCCAAGGATTTTTGCCGTGGATGGAGTCTCCTGCTTCAAAGACAGCTCCGGAGAATATGTGAGCCTGGGCAGATAAACGAGATCCGATGCGATTGATTTTGAGGTACTGTTGGCGTGCTGTCCTAAAAGTTCATATGTATTTTGAGAAGAACGTCAATGAGATAGGACCAGTACGGATTTCGGGCACCATTCAAACAGCAGAAGGGTTGGTTGAGTACTGTGGAGAAAGAGTGTAGTTTTTGTTTGAAAGTAGGAGATTAAAGTTCCAATCGAACTACGGTTGTCGGCATCCGGTTAGCATTAGCCTCTCACAACGCTCGAAGCCAAAAGACGCCTGTGCTTAACCATCATCGCAAGTGGTTTGCACCGCAACAATGCAGTTCCACTCACACACCACATATCTAGTGTAAACCTTGAGAAATAAGACCGGCAGGTGTGTGAGTGAGGCCTTTGTGTCCAGCCGGCCAATGCTGGTTAGCCACTTGATTGGCTAGCTCGTTGATGACCTACTAATCTCAAACGGTCAGTGCTTTCGCGGCCACACACGCCACAATGCCATACAGCCATGTCACCACGAGCTGTGGCACCGATGGTTCCCTTGAGAACCGCACATTTTCGTTCACAGCCGCACAATAGCTGTTCGACGAAGTTGCGGAGGCCAGCCCGGATCGTATTTCTCCAGACTTTCCGGTTCAACGTCAACTGCTCATAACGTCTAAAATGGAAGTTACAACGCGAAAGAATCACTTGCATAACATCCTGGTATCCCCGCTTTTGAACGCCAAAATTTCGCTTTCCTGGTCTCACTTGGTCATTCAGCAGCTGCTTCGCAACACGGTCATCGCCCATACAACGAACATGGCCTAGCCAACGGGTACGATTCAACATCACCATGGCTTCCATCACGTTCATATCCGCTCGCCGCAGTACTTCACTGTTCGGAGCCATGTCCAACCACCGAATACCCCGGATGTGTCTTAGACATTCAAGTGGAAACGGTTCAGATTTTGTACGTCCGCTAATACACTGACCACGTTTCACTGCCGTACGGCAGTGTAGACGGCACCATTGGGCGGTAGACAAGTAACTTGGTGCTCACCTTCAGTCTATGGTTCTTCCAGACCCGCCTTTCAAGACGTTCGAAAGCAGCGTTAGTGTTCCCCACATTAGTTCTCAACTCGTGGTGCACGGACAGATCCTTGGACGTGTTGCTACCTTAATAGTAGAAGTCTGAGCAGCTGTTGACCACATCTCCATTGGTGCAAATCACAAACGCAAGTGCACGAACCGCATCTTCGCTCTGAGAGAGCTGAACAAAGAAAATGTCCTACCGATGTTGGTATTGTAGATAACAGCGTCAGTGAGACACATCTCTAGAAGTCATTAACGATCCAGCGACCATCCGCCATTCTTCAGTATCTCACCTGGCAGTCCACTCTCGCCTGCAGCCTCCCCGTTGCACAGTTGACTAATCGCTCTCTACAACTCTTGCAAATCTAAGGCGAGAGCAAGTGAAGATTTGATGGCCTGTTGCGGCACGCTCTTCACATTCACACATTCAGTGGTAACAGGGCGGTTTAATAGGCAACCAAACTGTTCGTGCCACACTTCCGTGATGTCCTCCGGCTGGGTACAAGAACAGTCGGTATCCACATCTACTAGTGCTTTGGTAGACTAAACAGATGGCCCAAAGATCGCCCTAAGTCAATCGTAGAACTCCTCATGCAGTCCACCGTCTACGTAGTCTTGCATCCGCTCACCCTAATTTTTCCACCAGTTGTCCTTAATTCCGCAAACACGCTCGGTCAGTTGACGGCGGAT
>QNGE01000752.1:182308-216842 GCA_008508345.1 Paragonimus westermani
TTGCATCGATCCAGCAGCGTGCGCACGTTCCATGTCCCAATGGAAAGCGTCTCGTGTTCCCGGACCTGTCTCAGGTTGGTCGTCGTGTTACTGAGACTCCAGTGAGCATTGTCTGTTTTGAGCTTCGTGCTAGCGGGATCATTAGAAGGCTGGATGTGGGGAGAGTTTGACAGTAGCCTATTCTCGACTATGCACTCTGACGCAAACAGAAAATAGGACGACCCATTTTATCCTGTGCGATGACGGATGCAGTATGGTATTTGGCTAACATTGTATGATCATAGTTTGTGTGTGCTTCGGATACTGCTAGGACGTCCAGGCCAAGACAGGAGAGTGATTCGGGTTCTCAACCAAAGTCTTTAGCTCAAAAGCCTAAACAGCAAGTTAGCGGATTACACATACGTGAAAACACAATTGCAACAAAATCAACAACGGGCTGTGACCAAATTTCACTAGCTAAGCACAGAGTCGAAGGCTGGGCACCTGAAATGACAACACACATTAAGACCACTATTACTGCAAAGACAAACAAGTCACAACAAGAAAACCAGACCAGGCAAGAACAAACATCAAGCCGAACCATACCAGAAAACACGGCATCATCCACAACAAGCTCATCTGCTTTATTCTGTTTGCTCCCTTCCGGTCAATCTGACGTGGCTGAACCTGCGATGACCAACATCTTGGTCAGCATAGCTCACCGAATCAAAACAGCACACGCGCCTGATCACCACGCCAAGTTAGCAGAAAAGGTCAGGAAGTCAATCTACAGCGCATATGTCACACATCACATGAATGTGGCTGCTGGTTTGCAAGATGCATGAGTTGAACTAACTAACCTGCAATTCCCATCTAAATGTGGTCATGAATTTCTGTGGGTTACTCGCTGGAAATCAATAAAATGGCGACTGGTGATACTGCTGCATTACTTACCTGTGAGAAATTTCGGGGCGACAGTTGCATAAGTTGAGTTCAGCACACTTTGCTTTATTTGTGAAGAACACTCTCAAGCGCCATACTCTAATTCGGAAGGGAAACAGATGTAAAACCATGTAAATAGCGTTTAAGTGTCGTTGTGGGTGCTTACCTCAATTCGTTAGTCTCGGAAAATTTGTACACCGTAAACTACTGTAGAAAAATGTCTCATAAACTATTAGGTAGTTTTATAGCTATGTTGAAAGTTGTTTCCGGACTTGTACCTCATTAACTTATCAAGTCCGCTGTAGTTTCCGTTCTGCCTCCTAAGTAGTGAATTTTCCTAGGTATCCTGCCGGTTCTGCTGTGAGGTGCAGAAGGGAACAGAGTCCAGGGGAATTCTGTATTAAGTTATGTGAATTAGTCGTCGATTGAGAATGACAAACACACACTGTCTGCTGCGTGAAAGAGCACTACGTGATACGTTATATTTCCGTCTTCGTGTTTCAAGGTAGTCTACTGTGCTACCAGAATCGGTGATGAACTGGCTTTCCGACACGCAAGTGTGCGGTTGGTGGGTGAACATGAGACACACCCACACAGCGGGTAACCGTCAGGCTTTACCGAAGTCAGTTTTACAGTTTTTTCTTTCGCACTGGTTGCGAATACATTTTCGCTGTTATCGAGTGTGACAATTTAACTTGACTACCACAAAAATATACATTATACGTAATGTTATAGTAAAGTTATCCCTGAAAAATATTGAGTAACTTCATGATCTGTCGCAGAATGTATTCTTCAGTGGGTCACTGTAAATGAGCATTCTACAAGGTGCTTTTGCAAAGTAATTTGTGAGTTATTAGTTAGCCTTGTTGGATTTCCCGAAGAAGCATATAATTCTTGAACAAAAAACTTATCAGTAAAAGCAGTGAATCGGCTGAGCTCCAACGCCCAACCCGCATTCATCAGACACAGTTAATACGTTCGTGTACAAAACAACTGTTCAAGGCCATTTGGTAGTAGTTAGCTGACTCGAAACTGGACTACCTGACCACCTCCTTCTCTTGACTCGTTGCACTTTCGCGTATACAGTGTGCACCTTGAATGGAACGCCGCTGCCGTCAGTTAATTCATAGTATCGATCGAGCGCGTGACCTTTCTTAGATGTCACTCATTCGTTTGGTCATTAATTCACCCGACCCGACACACTTTCAAGAGGCTCTGCATGTTGACCGAAAAACATCAGACCGGTTGGGTGATGCTCAATGAAAACCAAAGTGCGCAACCACAGGAGACTTTTGGGTGAGTGAGTGAGAGCAATTTCGTTCCACCACTGAATCCTCCATGCGAACGTGAAATCTCTGCAACATCTGGTACATCGAGGAGCGTGTTGAATTCATGTGGTTTCAGTACTTAAAGGAACATTGTGTCATGGATGAATGTGCAGTATAAACATTACGGACGTAAACGAAGCGAGTCGACTTATCCACACTCTTGAGGGATTGTTTAAACTGCTATGCTACGGGGAGTGAAACAGTACGAGTTTGAATCTTCAAGAACCAGTTTCTTTGTTGATATCAATAGTTCAAACCTGTCAGATGGCGGTGTTTCACTCCGGGTACGGACTGTTATTTGGTCGAAAAGGGGAGTGGGTTAATCGTCCTTGATCATACCATCACTGCTACAAGCTACCACAGAAACAGTTACTCCCAGTGCCAGCCTTTTCATCTGCTTGGTAATCGCACTGAGCTCCACAAAAATGTGTTTGATCAGGTTAGTCACTGACTAACTGAACGAGCGACGGTTGGTCCTAGTGACCACCGACGAAGTGGTGGACAGGTGTTTCGAATTGGTTACCTCTGTTCAGTACCACGCAAGACGGATAATCAAACCTGCGACCCGTGAATAAGCGGCAGATTGTAGTCCAGACACATCAACTAAACTATGGGATCGCCGTCACCAGAGTTGCAGGAAGGCATATGAATCAGTTTCCTTCGCCGTTGTGCTTCCTTTCGCTGTTCTAAGTAAAAGACAAAAACACTCACCAGTACAGTCCATTTTTGACTGTCTTACCACTGTATCACAGCCAGGGATACTGCCAAGCTATTCAGATCAATATTGCAAAGACCGTTTTATCTGAGCTTCCGATTAGATCAGTAAAAACACACTCGGAAGAAGGTTGTGTTACAAGATACTTTTCCAAAAAGCCTCCAAAACTAGTCACAAAACTTTCGTTTTTTTACCGTTATGCAACCGTTTCACTTGACTAAACAATCACAGGAGTTCAGCTGCTCAACCCGAATCTTTTTTATTCCACCGGCATTCACGACTACAAGGGTTCAGACAATAGGCACAGAGTTCTCACCAAGCCAGTGAGCAATGGGTGAATACAGTATAAGAATAAGTAAAAGAATAAGCTTTAAACTGTTGTTTTTCAGCTCGGGTCGCCAAGGGGAAGTATGAAAGGTACTTACCAACGTAATTCCACACGTTAGTGGTTTTATCTGATCTCGTTGCGCAATCAAATTAGGTTTGATCTGACGCCACTTTATAAGATTTTTTGCTGGCGAACTGAGCTCAATACAATGTGGTTCTTTTGTGATTCTGAGAGCTTCGTTTTCCCAGAGGGAGTGATGAAAGTAGAAACCCATTCCACGAAAGGAGCCGTTTCTTTTTTAAAGGTTTATTTCTGAGGCACTGCATTTCAGTACGTAAGTTTGACACATGGTTTGTTGTGCCCTGGAAACGCTGTTTATTTTGCAGGATTCTCATGATTTCGCATCATTCGGATTTCGCACTCTCTCTCGACACCTATGGTGTGAACATTAAACAGACGTTAGTCAAATCTGGGCAGTTTTCATCACCTGGTCATAGGCTGAGTATAGATGTGGACCGTGCACTAACCTACGAGCAATTCATTTCGTTACCTATAAGCAACTGCTTAAAGCTGGTTAGTACAGTCCACAGTGCTACTTTTTCTCGGTATGATTGTAAAAGTGGAACACACTTGGACAAGGATACAACTCTGTGCACGTCCCAGATTTCGTTCGGAGGTATCCGCAGTTAATAGGGTAAGACGGTTAGCGCACGATATTGCATAATGCGAACAGAGTTTTTTCCTGGGAACGAGCAGCGTAGTGCAGTGCTCACGCTCTTCTTTGTCAAGTTTTACTAAGTGCCTTCTACGTGTTAGCTTGACTTTTTGTTCTGATAAATTTGCTGTGAAGTCACCTCTAGTGAAGTAACAGCCAGATGTTTCCCCCAACAAACAGGTTAGGATCTATGCATACAAAGACTAGTTTTCGACTCTGGTATGACAACTTCCTCATCGGTAGCAAATAAAAACATTCCAAGCAATTTCAAATGGTCTAGAAGCCTTCCCTCGCTCTCAACTTCAACGTGATGGAGTTAAAACCATACTTGTGATCAGCATACTTACCACAGAAAGTATAACTGATATTTAGGTTTTTGTGAAGAACAAGAAATCTGTTAAAATATATTACTTGCGAAATTCATCTTACTAGTTCATATGTATAAAGACCAAGACGTCCTGGAATGAAAATACCAATTCCACAATCAGAAAGTAAACCAACCATAAAAACAGATAAGCTTCTGTGTTACGGCAATCACCTTTACGAGCCTATGACGCAGTTTGTTTGCCGTGGAAAGTTCAAACCTCATTGATCGCATTGCCCACTGTTTCACTTCCGAGCCTACATCGCTTCATAGTATCTTTGGTTTATACCTCTTGCGTGATTGCGATTGTTATGCGACTAAAGAACTTAGTCGCAAGTATTTATTCTTCCCAATTGATGATCCTCCATGACTTAATTCAATCACTACAATGAGAGCTACTAAAAAATTGAGATCTGACCGATACAGACACTGAACCTTGAAGGCATAAGGAAGTAGACAGAACGACAAAGTTACATCAAACACTGTAGGATACATGAGTATTACGCCTCGACATATGGAGATGTGTACGTAAGAAACCAACAGAGAGAACCGACTGTTCCTCAGAACTGTCCTGATGAATCCATCCGTTTCTTACTACATATTGTAAAGCGTCCATCAGTCTGTATCCCTTGTACTTGGAACAGCGTTTTATCCACAAATTCATAGGATCTGAGTCCCTAAAAACCAACCCAATTGTAAGTTAAATCCGCTGGAAAACAGAGTTGGGCTAAGCCTTGTCTGCATGTGACGTAATTGATTGTAAACTCAGTAACTGCCTCAATTAATCAACGGACACATCGTGACATACTAATGAAAAGGCGCTAAATTTAGAGAGTAGTGGACCGATTCTCCTGGAAGGATGTTTCTTATGCTATTTTTCGGACTGCTGGAAGTCACGCTGTTGCATGTAAACACCCTTTAGATAGATGGGATAAGTGAACTGATACGGTGTCACTGGATGGTGACAGTACAGCGTTTTGCAACTTCATTGGCTGACCAAGCCTACTGAAGAAAGTCTGTGATTTTCAGGGTGATAACTTCAGATTTCATTGTACAACGGTACTGAAACAGTCCAAGTAAACGGAGATTCACTGTATGTCACGGAAAATGGTTACTTTAGAAATTAACCACCCAAAAGTCTTTGAGGCTATTGTGATCCCAAGGTAAACGAAATGGAGCTGTCATCTGGTTTCATTAGATTCTACATAGCTTTTATCGTCATTTTGAACTGTTTCTTCATCATTTATATAAATAAAGTACTTGTAGAGGACTGGTACGTTTCTGTCTAGAATCGTGCCTATTCTCCACAACAATTAAATCAGAAAAACTGATTATAGGACAACGACGTTTATTGCAAAGAGACCGGGAAAGCAAGCTGTAAGCAAAACACAACAGAAACAAAGCGCAACAGACAAGCAGCTAACGACTGGAAGGTGCAAGTGCAAGTGTGACCTTGGGCGGTCGAACCAACGAGAAAATCCAGACATGCAACCAAACAACGTCAATAGTGTCAACGGTCAAAATAAATAGCAAAATAGTTGGAATACGTGGCAAACCAAGAATGTCTCTACATACTTCAAATTAAGATACGGGGAACTTTTAACATCAGAAAAGCGCGAAGTAACTAGTTCGACAACGAAACGGTTACTCATCATCCCTATGGAGGTCACTACGAGGAAATAATCAAAGAAACATTTCCGAGCACTTGTGACTGGGGTGGCTGCTCGCTAGTTTGTAGACAAGCTATGAATGGCTATTCGATTCCAGTCTGCGAGAAAAGTGTGAATGTTGAGGGAGTGATGCACACGATTCCCTCCTTAACCTTAACAAGTGTTAAATGTGACAAAGGTCGTGTTTCCATCAGAACAAGTTAACAAACACATCACCACTCTTAAAACCACCCATCAACTTCCTTCGCACTCATGTCTCTTCTCTATATCCCCTTTTATCGTCAGTGGTACCAGCTTGAACAGGGTTTCAAGGACTTGCAAAAATTCAGAGTTTTAAGAGGACAGCACCCTCTTCAAAAATAAACCATTTGTCAGGACCAATGAATTGAATCGAAAGTGTTCGGGGTTAACCTGAAACGAACCGAATGTGCTCATACCCTGTTTGAGATTTTCCGTAACTAAGATCTGTGACAGGTAGCCAACCAATTCATCGCTCTGAATAACATACAGTTGGTCAAATGGTCGAACTTACAAGCCAGCACTAATTGTTCCGTCCTGAAAACTACACTGTGTGATTTTGCAGAAGTGACTTTTGCACACTAAACCTTCAACTGGAAGATTATTAAGGTGTGCGGTCCATGACACTAATTCCCTGTCAAAACACCAGCACACTCCAATTCCAGAATGTTTACTGACTCGCATGGACTTCTTGGTAAGCCAGAAAAACTACGTCAAGCCACCCACACATACTGCTCGTTATGGCCAGGCGGTTTGCTGTCTACTTGAGATATGCGTAGCGGTGACTACATTTGATCAGTGGTATGTTCTATTCTACGGATGATCCAAGAAGAATGGTGTGAAATTCGATCATCACGACCTACCATCAGTAACTGGCCCCTTTCATAAAACTCACAAGTCAATCATGTAAACACCTGTTTTTGAGCATTCTTATCAAATTTTTACGTTTATATCAGATGTGTGCGAGACATACATGAAACTCAGCAAATCAACTAGTTCATTAAAAACCATAGAATTGGAGTGGATATTTGTACTCAGCACATTCAAGATTATCAGAGTTCTTCGAAATCAATATGTTCGTCGACCATCTTTTCCACCCACTCTAACTAGTTACGTGGATGTTTTATTCTCTTCAAAGTATACAATTTGTTTTCAGTATTCAACTCACTACATGTTTAATCTGAGGAAATAAAGAGGTTGTTAGCTGGTTTGACAATTTTGACGACTGATGAATTCCCCGCCGTCATTGAAGTCATTCACGGTTTAAATTGACTGATCCGGACCTGTCTTTTTCATGGTGTTCGGATTAGCGTAAACATGTGCCAAATCGATAAAACTTCCAGTACCGGCGCCAACTTTCAAACAAGTTCGCTCTGGGCAAACATGGTGGGTGAATTGTGACTAATTCTGGATGCGTTGCGCTTTCAGTGTGCATAACTGAAAGTATTCGTTCATTCTTCTTTCTCCGTTCGGCTTGAACCTGTAAATAGCCCACTCTGGAATGAAATGTTTGACAGACAAATGTTAGATAGTTCAGACCTTTTCTCTAAAAATAGCCTAGTGACATTCATACGCGGTGATTCCAGTCCTCCCTCTAAACGTGCATAACTTTTTCAATATCTAAGACTAGTTATAGGGCTGAACAAATTTCGACTTGAGCGGTCCATCATACACTAACTAACTTTTACAATAAAGTGATCAACCTGGTATTATCAACATGACATTTAGACTTGCGTTCCGCTAAGTTCCAATGTGTGTAATATTTAATATTATGTAGGATGAACACCTTTCATATTGCTTCACATATCTAACATTCATAAAACTTTTAACCGTATCCGTGTCGTTGAGCTCATCAATTGTGCACGTCCTTATATTACCTGGGGTTGGATCACGGTATGTGTTCTCATGAATGTTGAGTACTACATCACTGACCTCACATCAAGCATTGCGAGTTGCCAAATCTGCATACATAGTCAAAGTCCCCTACGATATGTTCCAAGCAGAGTCAGACTCGAACATGGGACTGCCTGAATTCTAGGCCGCAGTCAAACGTGAGCGGTATCCAATGTGCAGCCACACTATCCCCAACTAATAATTCGTTAATTGTAAGTAAAACTGATGAGAGTGGCAAGAAGAAAATCCGTACAACACCAAGCCTTAGTAGGCATGCTGCCTCTAGTCAAATGTTTGTCAATCAGTCCTATAATTGGTTCGTTCTTTAGTTGTAGCACTAAAACAGGACCAGCTATTCACCTATCAAACTGTGCGTCCCCAAGTTGCTAGCCCGGTTGCTGGAGCCAGTTCCGAGGTTAGTTTGAATGACAACCTGCACACCTGCGGTCCAGTTGGTTTGACACAGCCATTCGCGCACTAAACAAACCGCCATGCTTTCGGATGTTACACATAAAGAAGACAATAGCCACCGACTTTGAGCTCAGCCGATCTACGGGCTCGATAAACCTGGCTGTTTTGATCGCTCAACACACACCGGCTGGTCTCATTACTGTAGTGGGCCAGGCAGGCAACTTGCCTGTTGTGCGACTGAACAGATTCTCACTTGTCTACACGCTTCTAGTTATTCGAACTGCCATACAAAATGAGCGCCGATCATGTCTCCTGTCACATTTGGGTGGGATGAATATGCTGTTCTGAAGTGCATTCTCAATCAAAGGTCACGTACTGGAACATCCGCAAATGTAACAATTACAGGGAAGATAGTAATAACGTGTAATGTAAGTGGAAACTCACCGGTTTCGAGACCACTACTCCAGGTGGGCTTGACACACAATCCCAGTGCAGTGGTGATGATGAGTCGTGTCCGCCACAAATCTCACCCAATCAGAAAGCCAAAGGAAGGACTTGGTAATACAGTCATACTGACAAAACAAACCAATACAAAACTAGTGAGTAGTATAAAACATCCTCCCCCAGTTACGAATTTGAACAGCGAAATCAGAAGACCCGTTTTACAAGATGGTAATACCTTTTCGTATGTTCTCGACAGTTGCTAACACAACATAAAACCTGAAGTATTTGCCACTGTTGGACACTCTGTCAATTGTTTCGAGCACTAAATTTTCAAACTTCTGTAGTCAAACTACCAAACGTGCTCGGGACTCCAACATGGCACAACTACAAAGATCATTGTCCTCCACCACACTGAGTGACACATTTCCCACCGATCCACATAAGTTAGTTATAAATCTCTCCTCAAAATCTCTTTCGCGCCCACAGTTGGAAGTACCCTCTCTTGGGCTTCAGATTAAATGCCCGCATAAGATTATTGAGACTTCGCAAGTACAAGCACAATTCGAAAACTTATGTGATCAATTGGGGGAGTTGGCACCCACAGCTAAAGAAAAACACCATCGGTTCAAGGTTAAAATGGTGGATCTATCATATCATTTTCTGAATGCTCCCAGCCAACAAAAATGTTTACTGCGGCTTGAACACTATCTAGTTCTCAAAGAACTAGTATATTGGAAGAATGTAATTGTTTTAAAACCTGACAAAGGCTCCTGAACTGTGGTGATGGGCAAGCAGCAATATGTGCAGAGAATGAATATTATCCTTTCAGATGATACAAAGTTTCTACCGGAGACCCAACCTGACAACATAATACTGGTGGAGAAACAAATTTGCGGTGAGTTGCAGATTTTACTTTACATGGATACATAACTGAGAGACAGTTCAATTATATGAAACTTATTGGTAGTACGACTCTGCAGTTATACGGATTACCAAATATTCACAAACCGCAAACGCCTTTACGGCCAATACTTGCGATGGCGGGTTCGCCTTATCACAAACTGGCCAAGTGGTTGGTGGATGTTTTACAGCCAGCTGGCGCACTCACTTCCCAGTTTTGTCTGAAAGATACGTTTGAGATGTGTAGAATTCTAGATAAAGTCGGCTTGAAAGGAAAGGTTATGTGTTCTCTTGATGTAAACTCGCTTTTCACAAATGTGCCAGTAAGGGAGACGGTAGACTCTATCTGTGAATTTGCATTGGCTCATAACATGAAGCTGCATGTCTCACCCAAAATCTTGAAGCCCTTGCGATCATTGTGTACTGAAAATATCAAATTTTATGTTCAAGACACGGGATTCAAACAAATAGACGGGGTTGCGATGGCTGAATTTTTCATGCCTATGATTGAGCTCCGTCTGCCGAATACATTGCATGACATCCCGCTTTATCGTCGATATGTCGACGACATAATAGTATTTGCACAAGACAAAGATATCATAGGAAAACTATTGGATTTATTGAACTCTTCGCAGCGAAATCTAACGTTATCGTCCGAGTTCGAAAAGGAAGACACGCTCGCCTTTCTGGACATCAGCATCAAGCGACGCAATGACGGTACAGTGTGTCGATCGGTACATCGTAAGTCTACCTGGGGAGGACAATATTTGAATTCCAACAATTTCTCACCCATACACCACAAACGCTCGTTGGTTCGTTGTCTATTTCACAGAGCGCGAACTATATGTACGGGTGATACACTAGATACCGAGCTGAAATTTGTTCGGGACACCTTGGTCTGCAACGGTTATCCACTGGGTTTCATTGCCTTTCACAGTAAGCCGAAACTAATAAACCCACAAGAAACGTCTGTCCTGAAGAAACCGGTGTACATGCAGTTACCGAACAAAGGAGATAGTAATATTGTAGCGAGAAGGCGTCCAAAAAAGCACAATCTTTATTGTCCAAATCGCCAGTCACATGCAACGCGCGCTCTCTCATTTATGAGTCATAATTCCAACCCGCAACAGCCCCCGATTTCCGTTCACACGTCGTGTGCACTTCTGACCGGTTTACGTGTGTGATCGGCGCCTTCTACCGGGGGTTTTCTGCCTGCCATTCCTCGTCTGTTTGTCCGATTTCGTTGCGCGATGGATCGTCCGGATGCTCGTGCTGTCCGCCATCCACCGAATGTTGGCCTTGATCGTATTCCAACATCGTGTCGAGATGTTTCTCTAAATGTTGGAAAAATCACGCCTCCGATCTGGCCGTCTGTTGTATTTCGTCTGCCCTGTCTCGCCCGTTGGTCCGATCCAGTCGAGCGATGACTCATCCGGTCGCGCACGTTGTTCTTGATTCGATCGCGGCAGACTTTTGAACGTACCTCCGCCGCGCGTTGAGGTATTCGGCCGAGCGTTCGAAAACTCGCACCTCCGACCTGACAATCCACCACAATATGTCGTTTCTAACGCGACAACTGATGCAGGCCATCCAAAGGACGTACAATGCAGTTACACTGCGCTTATTCAGTCGCATCAAATCACACCCTTCTTCATATCAAGACGCAGACTTCAGAGCTGTCCACTTCACACTGTATCTACCAGTTCACCTGCAGCTGCGGTGACGTTTACATTGGCAGAACTGATCGATCCCTGCGCCTAAGAATGAAGGAACACGTGCCCAAGTATATCGAGGACTTGATGTGTGGTGTGACTCGACGCGACCCTACTAAACAACGCAATCCGGCTTCTTCGATCGCCAGACACCTGCTAGAGACCGGTCATGTGGTCGACCCGACAAACGCTTTCCGCGTGTTGATGCGTCATCACAAGCCTGTCATTCTTAAGTCACTCGAAGCGCTGCTAGTCATGCTTAGCAAGACGGTCCTCTCTGTGCAAAAGGTGTTGACCTTGAACCTCCGTCTGCCATGACAGACTAGTGTATACATTGACTTGATATATGAACTTAATTCGCTTAAATATTTTTTTGATTTTTCACCGCTGTAATGTGTTAGCAACTGACGAGAACATTACCATCTTGCAAAACCGGTCTAGTGAGTAGTAGACACTTTTGGTTGTTCATATAACCTGTTCATCACCCACAAATGATCACACAGTTGTCACATTCCCAGTCTTACCGGTAAGCCTCTTTTGAAAAGAAACCCTAGACTCAGCTTTCGTTCTCATTAGAGCTCGTCAGCAGTGCATACAGTTGTAACTGGATCTACGAGCGCGTAAAGAGGTAACAGAATAACGGTTAACGGAGAGGCAGATAACAGAACGGCGAGTAACAGAATGGCGGTCAAGGGTAATGAACAGCGGACTACGGAACATACACGACTAGATCGTAACTACCCGGCCAACCCAGCCACTCGAGTCTAACGCGTGAACACAGAATAGAAACCGGCCCCCAGACAGAGCTCTTCTTATGTCATTCAGTCCGGGGACAACATGGTCACAACCCCGTTCGTATTTATAGGATTTGAGACTAGCAACAAGCACGGCCCAGAGTATGGACCAAACAAAGTTTTCAGACAGCACAGGGTAGGAGTGTAGTCGGGATGATAACACCAGTTGTCACCAGAGCTAAGGACGTTCGTGAAGTACATGACCCTGGCAACAGTGAAGGTCACCACAAGTGTAATTTGTTTGTTTTTATGTCACACGATGTTTTCGGGATACTGGCGACCTTCCAGACACATAACCTTACCAAGGTCGGGAGTAGAACGCTGATCACACTTTCATGAGGTAACCGTGTAGACCACTGCGCCGTCAAATTCGCACTACGCACGACCGAGTTACCATACGTGAACGCTTGTCCACTTTCACCTGTGAGCAATGCGCTGATTGCCCGGTAGCCTCAGGAGGAGACAGTAATTATCCTGTCAACTCCAATCGATGACTCCTCGACTACGACTTCTCTCTAAGTTGATATCACGGAAGTCATTAACTTGTTAAGCGATGTTTCCATTTTTGATGAGTAGTAGGAGATTTTTTTTATCATGTAAACTGAACATCACCCATGATTGATCGCAGTTGTCGTATTCCCATAGACTTTTCACTTGGTTTCTTTCGAAAAGAACACTAGATTCGAGGCTCGCTCTTGTTAAAGCTTGTCAGTGGTACACATCCTTAGTAAGGTCCACAGTAGATCTTCGGCCACGCAAAACTGTTTTAAAACCAGTTACAGCTTCCGCCAGTTTATGGATCAGTGAGCTCGAAAAAGTGCACAGGTGTTAACTCCAACGCGCCCGAGTGATGGTAGCTGGATGTTCGTCTCAGATAACGTGACCTAGGCTGAACAACACAGAATAAACCACAATGTATAACAACGGGACTATTTAGACTTGAGCAAGTAAGATTGCCGCTACAGAAACGGTCAGGAGTTGTGACAACGTTAGGAACAGTCACACATGCGGACGTGATCCAAAACTAACTAGATGCTGTCCCAACCAGCAAGTCACTCTACACTAAGCGTATGACTCGCTCCTAGGCCTAATCGAATCCCGGTATGACTGTTTTCATTCACGTGGTAGGGTTCACTCCTCCGCATGGACAACCCTACTCTCAATATCTATGCTTCAACATGGACCATGGTGTAAGGCCAAGCTGAGCCATACCTAACGAGCTGTTAGGACGGGGATGTCAGTGAGATCCTGACAGTAAATTGCAACGGTATTAAAAGCGGACAGAATGACCACGTAAGGTTACATTAACTAGGCCGAAACCTAACCAGTTATACCTGGACACTGTAAACTCCAAACAGTAAAGAAAACGGGCTATTCACAGCGGTAACGATAGTTAATTAGCTCGCTCCGGGAACGACGTTTCACAGGCTACCTAAGATATCTACTTTGTTCACACAGCGGCCAAATGGCCTTGAAATACACTGGTTCAATCGCCTTAATTTCCACAATCCAGCAGCTGCCTAGATGTGCATCAGTTCCGTCATAACCAACAGTCCTTTTTTGAAGCATGGATACAAGTTACCTATCTACATATTTAGGTGATCTGGTGTGGACCAAGAAACAGTTACAATGCATGTAAAATGAAGGTGCCACAGCAATTAACCTACGTGATACACCGAGCTAAAGATGGACGGGTCATCGCATATGAAAAGTCAACATTTTTTAGATCCGTTCTCAGAAAAAATTGTACCCTGAATTCGTCAACCTCCTGTGGTGTTGAGTTCACACCTGACGGTTGCAGCGTTCCGTCCTGCTTTCTGCGCGTCCGGCACAATTTGTTGATTATTGCTACTGTCCTGGAGTCTATTGGTTGGCTTATTCAGGGTCATATGGTTTAGAGTTCAGGTGCACGTCAGACTTTCGTGAGACGGTTGTTATTGTTTGTTGCTCCAGTTTGCACCCATCTTCAGCTTTGTCACCGTATTAACGTTGTCCAGCCAAGATTAAGGAACCTGTTGATCTGTACTTGTTCCCACATTATTCATTATGACAAACGGCGCACCGTGTACCGTCGTCTTCGTTTTGACATTTCGTGGTCGAAAAAGTCAGAAGTGTTGCTCACCGTTTATTAGATAAACAATGTAGTAGGGGACTGAAGTGGACGCTTCGATCACGATTTTACGCCACTTACATTAAGTTAGAATTGCTACGTCTTTTGTGGTGGTTAAGCCTATGTGTACACGGAGTGTGCGAACTTGCAAATGTATCACACGGCTGATTTGGACGAGAACATACTAGAAGGGCGTCGGAGTGTAGTTGGATTAGATGATATATAAAGACTGCGTAATATCTGTCTTACTGTATGACGCACTAGTGACGAGCACACTAGCAGTCCTGTTTTGTTCCCATGGTTATCTTTGTCATTTCACCCTCGCTGCGTAAGCTGATTTTGCAACCAAAACATTGGTTCCTCAGCGCCTAATCCGCAGGCTCCCAAATACACAGTCAGGTGATCAGTGAATAAAAATGTGCGGATTATGACTGTTTGACAACGTATTCCACACATCAGCAACAAAATTTTACTACCGGCGACAGTCATCGAAACTATGTGCGACTGGTGAGGGCCACGGAATTGTCACTCCAAGACGCAATCACATCACTTATAACCTGACTGTCTAGTAATGTAGTGTCATTGGGTGTCATTTGCCGGATCGGCTACTCGGGGACTAAAATATCCCTATCTGAAAACGCCATCGCATATGAAAGCGTGTGACAGCTAACTTTATCGGTTTTCCCTTGGGAAGTTTGTTTAAAACATTACTTAAACATTTGGCGGTTTTTATTTTGGTGACTAGATGCTGTGCTCGAGAATCACCGAACTTTACCAAGATGTGTGGTAACGATAAACCATGGTTGTTCAAGTCAAACTATCTGAAAACTGGTCGGAAAAATTTAACACAGGCGGATTGTCGGAACATGGGATTTCCAAAAAGTCCCAGATGTATACACTGGAGACCAAAGAAAGTGAATCAATCATGATCAGAAGCTTGAGGTATATGAACGTATTTTCACATGTGGTTGTCCTCGCTAGAGGTCCAAAAGCGAAAACAGACGGCTGTTGATAACTGTAGAGACTAGTACTTTTATCTGTGGACCTACGCTATATAATTCGTATCAATCCTTGGCTGTTCTATAGACATCTTCATTTCAACTGGACGATAACTAGCAGTACAACTGTACAATAAGTGAGGTTAGGCAGAAGCCTCTCAAAGGACCCTTGGGCAAGGGGTGACTCCTTGGCAGGCGAACTCACTAAATCTGAGCCGCTTTGAACGCATATGGGAGGGTGCCATAGGAAAACTTCATCTGCACCGAAAACGCTGCTCGAATAATCTAAAAGTTGGAACAGTGTGTCAATATTTCCAAATAAACCCTTGATTAAATAAAAGCGACGGGATGCTGGTGAAGCAAGTGTGCTGACCGATAGACCGAATTAACCCCGTTTCATTACAAATATGGTGATTGTGTTTTACTTCCCATTCATTACGTGCGTGCAACACAGAAACGCGAAAAAATGTGAACTGCAAAAGCGTAAACACAGACTCGACTTGTTTGGAGCCTTGTTTGTTCTACCCATAAACATTTTTAAGCACAAGTGAAATTTAGAGTACAGTCAAACCTCCCTAAAACAACCACGCATTGAACAGTGAACGCTCCAGAGTGGTATTCACTAAAAGGAGATTCGGCAGACACTCATGAATTAGGAAAGCCACCCCTCTGCAATGGAATACAAAGGAACGTCACCTTTGATTGTTCTTTCTGTGTGAAATGTTTGTTAGGATTAAACACACATTTACCAGGTATTTAGTGCTTTCTTGACCGTTAGTGTAATTTAAGGTGCAGGACATACTGAAAGCTGGTAACACTGAAGCTCAACTTTGATCATTACATCCAGTGCACGCAGTCGGAGCTGAGCAGCGATTTTCGTAGTTTCCTTTATCTGCCTCTTCCTTCGTACTTTGTTTTCGTTTCCGTTCTGTCTTCTAGATGGTTATTAATGCATTCCATGAAATTATGTGAAGTGCAAAACCATATAAACAGAACTTAAAGCTGACCAAACTTGCATACTTCTCATGGTGCAAACCCGAATGTCCGCAGAACCTCGATAAATCATCATTCGGAAACGTAGCCAGTGCTCACAATATTAGCAAATTCATTTGTTCACGATGTGTGAAGTTACTTCTCGCCTATTTGATTAGAACATGGGTGTTTTCTACGGTATGCAAAAATGGTAGCTACTTCTAGCTGTGTACAATCACTCCTGTATCTCTAAACCATGTGTCAGAAGTCAGACTGGTTAAGTGATACGCCTCGCATATTGAGAGACTGAATATGAAATCAAAGCATCTAATTGCGGTACACAGTCCTATGTGGTTATCGTATAATTCCATAGCTATAAGCAATAAAAACGTTTGGTCCGGGGGGAAACCGGATATTCTTTACTGGGAAACACACCCAGTTTTCCATTCTCGTCACATACGCAGTGTTATTACACCACGAAATCAGCGACAATCTCAAAGATTTATATGAGTCAGACAATGTTGACTGCCTGTACACACGCAAGTGTTGCTGACTTAATTAGTATTCGTGTCATGGTACGCACAGTGATGTATTGGAATGTACTTACGTTCGATTGCTGTTCTGTTTGTTATGCGTTGATCTATGTATGCATCCGATGAGAATTAACAAAACGTAAACATCCCGCGATATTTATCTTTTGGTCCTACTGACTAAGCAAATTAAGGCAGTCACATCTTTCAACCTAACCACAAGATGTTCAGAAGATGAGGAATTCCCCGAATTTGTTAGGAAACAAGTAAATGACAGATGTTTGTCCAGACAAGGAATAAACATTGTACATACATTAATTGCTGCTTCTCAAACTCGGTTCTCAAATTATCGTTGCCTGTATGTAGCGACTCATATCATGCCTCCTGCAATGAGTTGTTGATATGTAATTTGAAACCTAACATCCACAAGAACCATCTCCGTATTTTTCCAGCTAACTTTAACAAGGCTAGTGGCAACCGCTTCTGATCGATAAAAATTGTCATCCTGGCTCGTCAGTACGCACATTCGTTACCGTTATTCTATACATGAATTAGTAAGCCGAATCTACTTTCGTTCACAGCAGGGAGCACATGAAGCCTGTTTGGTCTATAGCTTTACACAACCAAAGACGAAAATTCGATATTATCAAATATGCGAATTATACAATCTAAACAAAACTAGTCTACTTTCCGCCCGAACTGACAGAAATGGAAAAATTACTCATTAGTACAAAAGATTACTTCGGTGAATATTTTCGTTTCGTCGTGCAAACATCGGAAAAGACACAGGCTAAGCAAAACGTTGCACGGTATTAGTCAGCAACAAAGCAAACTAATTGACTATGGTGCTGTCGCTTGTTTGTCGGCTAATCCAGGCATTTTCCTACCGGACAAGTTATGCATTCAACTTCGCCGGCTCAACACTCTGTCCCCAAGGCCAACTATACAGTGCATACAGACTGGCTACTCTACTCGCTGCTGTTCGTTCGTGTTGTTCTCATTATCCAGCTAGACATACGCTTTCCATACAAATACCTTAGACAAAAAAATTCTATTACATTTGCAATGTAGTCAATTTAGATGCGAGAGTGAGAATGTGGTGACTTGACAGACCTCATGATTGCACGCTACGACACAAGAAGGCCGACTTGCCAAGATTACTGTCGCTGTATGCTTAACAGGTGCGCATCATTCCCACAATAAACTATAATTGGACAACTGTGATACTCGAAATTAGGGACTTCGAACAGCCCTAGGAATCGTACGTGAATTGGAACCTCCCATGCAAGTAGTAAGGAGAAGACCTGGCACTGATAGCAATAGGCAGTTGTTATTTATGGATGTACAACATTATTAAATAAATCACAGCCTGCCATCGGCTGATCTTATTAGCACATGCAACATCATAAACTGTATGTTAATTGATAGAAAACGGAACAGCTGAATTGGCGAATAACGGAGGCATAACACTGAGACCGTTCGTCCAATCCTGATGTTGTATTTTTAACGCGATATTTGGATTGGCAGTTCGTCAGTTCTTCTGTTGTGTCAGGGTTTGGATAACCGGTGAATCGAGAGTTCCACCAAAACAACGCACACTGAGAACGAAATAGGTTCATACTTACTAACATTACGTTGATGTTTAATGTCGACTACGCATTCTTTTCGGATTCGTTTACTACTAACTTTGTTCAGTTTAAGTTTTGTTTTCTCACCGCGGCCATTCTGTTTGAATCAATTTCGTTCCATCCTTGTTTCGCAATCCGCCAGGTTTGGGTGCGGTCTGCCGTTAAATATTGTAGTCGCACTATGCTGTATTCCTGACCCACCCAAAGAACAAGAACACAGACCGTCTGAGCTTCAGATCAGTGTATGTTCGAACGGCAACCTCGTGTGCATCATGCACTATACCACATGTCAAGCCAGAGCGAGAACAGCACATCGTTCTAAGTCAACCACGATCAAGGTCAACGCATATACGATCGATAACCCTACCCATGTTAGTGACTGTTGTAGCCTTCAACACAATACATAGTACAATTACCACAAAGCAAAGTGAAAGCTAGTCTTTTCAGAGTGTCCCAGATACACACATGTCTTCATAGCATACGATCACTTAACGATGAACGTTGCATCCGACTTATTATGATATCAAGAAGGTTTATCTACAACGGTAACAGTATCCAATCCTATATAGGATTTAGAGATATAATGGGTAGACTGCGATGAAAAAAGTACAAGCCGCATAATCACCACAACCAACTTTTGGGAATTTACCAGTTGTTTCACTCGCCTTACGTAAGACATCTAAGGTTCATCTTTAGTGTTCATATTCAACTGAATCCCATCTAGTTGAATGTCAGGGACAACCGTAAATTGAACCTAAATTTCTCGACTGACTTAACCGATGGACAACAAAACACAGTCCTTTTTGTCTGACTCGCAAAGAACAGATAAGAACATTCTTTTTCCAAGTTCATCAGTCTCTATCTAGGCCAGGACATACTGACAGACCTTCGAATTGTTGAACAACCGCTAAGTGGTTGTTGATTTGACGCCTCGAATTCGATCGACATTCCGACCAACGGTACAGAGCAACGGCAATGTTGGCATGCTGTTTCGGTCAGCTTTTTCATCAACACAATTTCATATTAGGAATGTGTCTTTCCAGTATTGTTCCTTCCTAATGTGACGATTACAAATACTAGCAAAATGTTAGATGGAATTTTGTCTCAATTTTCTAGAATATGGGATGTGATCAGTGTCATTAGTGTGGTAGTAGACAACTAACACTTTGAAATAACCACGTATGGTACCTAAAGAACCTTAATACGCACAGAGGGCAATTAAACAACCTTATTATGTAAAAAACGTGAATGTTCAGACCATAGCTGCAAACCGGTAATTTCTTCGGAAAGTTTATCTAAAAAACCGCTGAACAACATTCACGCGGAAACGGGACCAATGATACTGAATATTCGTCGATCAATAAACCCCAGCTGGGAACGACTGCCGGCATCAAATAAACACTTATAATGTGAACTTGTTGCGCCTCATTCATTATCTCACCCTAATCAAAAATTGACGGATTTACGTTTGTGCCCAAGAAGTCTCCAGTTCCTGGAGAATGCCGTTTTATTTGTCTTGCAAATGGCCCAAAACACCTCTATTCTAAGTAACAGATATGTGATTCTTCGCCCTTCAAAAGCGTTCTCAACTTTTCCTTGCTATTCTTGACATCCCACCTACACGCTCGTCATCCGATTGGAGTCTCGCTGCATTGTCTGGTATTGTTTGGTCCATTTTTCGACTTTACTTTCTTACAGGTCACAAACCCCATGAATATGCACAAGCTTGTGACCATGTTATCTGCAAAGTGGGCGACATAATGAAGTTCCATTTGAAGGCCAGTGTTCTTCCTGTCTTCATACGTTCGCCTCTGATCGTTGGGTTAGCTGGGTAGTCCCGAGTTAATCGTGTATACTCCATCGTCCGTTGTTCACTGCCGTTATCATTTGTTTCGTTATCCGCTCTGTCATTAGCAATTGTTCTATTATCTCTCAGGGTCAACGTACGCGTTCAGAGACCGCAGATCCCGTTACAACGGTGTGAGAAAGAAACTACTGGTTTAGGAAGAAACATTCATTATCTAGCAGGTTTCTTTGGTTTCCTTGAAGTTCGCTACACAAATGAACATATTTTCAACCTCAACATCCGTTGCCACTAGAATTTTAAGCTGGTACAGGGAGTTGGCCTCCTCGAAAGTGTAGGCATCGGTCTCAAACTGTACACAATGGTATTCTACATTTGGGTCGCGGCGGAATTCATACTAGTCAGCCTTCTCAAACAGTTATACAGATGAATGTTTTATAACTACAAAATGAATGAGAACGTTTTCTTACAGTACCGATGAGCTGGCAATGGCCATTGTGCGGTTTCATTATTCTTAATTTTGTCAGATTATGGAGTCCACATGCAGATACAATCTTGGAAAATATCATGGCATAATCGAAGTAGAAATTGTGCGTCTCGAATCATCAGTAATGCACACATATTTGTTTACAGAAATTTTAATCAGCACTGGTCAATAATAAATATGTATGGCACAGTGAGACACTTTGACAGTTAATTGACAAGCATGAAAGACAAACTAGTTCAAATCCTCAATGAACGTGAAATTTATTCTTCAATCATCGAATCTTTAATGAATTATTTTCTCAGTCATGGTGAATTTATCAAATCTGTTGCTCAAACCCAGTCATTATCCGCCACTGGTTCTGGTATTCCCCAGGGTTCAGTGCTTTCCACATTCTTGTCTTCACTTCATGTAACATCTTGGTCGGTTCACTATCTCACCTTGTAATCAGATGTATGGATGATATGGTGTTAGACACTTAACAGTCCAATACATTTTCTTCGATTGTACTGCTAGACGGTTTGTCCGAACTACAAAGTTTATCGCAGCCCCACTGACCGTCTCTGATCACATCTAACTGTTACCGTAATTTTTATCTTAGTGGAAGATGAGCAGTTTGAAGGACTTTTCAGTAAATGCTCATTCTTTCAAATAAATAACGAACCTTTGGTTCGTGTTTTTCTTTTAAGTATCTAACGTATACTCTTGATAAAAATATGGTACGATTACATCGAAGTATGAATGGTTTCATCACAGTCAGAAAGATGTGTTACTTCCGGTGTTTAATGTCTCTCTTCGTTCCACAGCAGATGCTCGCCCATGCAAGGTGTACCGCACACCTCCTATATTCTCCAACCTGTTTTTAATTAATCTTCTCCTATCTTTAGGTCAATAAATCCTCCGTCGCTTTGCGGTGATTTCAGCCCTGAGAAATTCGTCTACTTAATTGTTACATATCACTTGGAATATGTGAAATTTATGTAACGAAACTCCTATCTGACATGACTCAGCTCTCCTATCCGGATTCATATAAATGCATCTAAACGAGTACAAAATACTTTTTGCATGCCAATTCTGGTGTTGCTTACTTGACTCGATTTCTACGCAAACCCATTCTCTATTTTACAGTAAACACAAGTTTGAGTCAGCGGCTTTCTTTCAGTTGAAACCGGTTATGTTCATTGATTAAAGTACCCTAGAATTTTTGTGGAAATTATTACCCATGTATGACACAAGCTAAGTGAGCCAACTGTCTTTATTTAGCTTAAGACGTAGTACGTAAAAAAGTGGGACCTTTCTTTCGGAAGTGCTTAAATCATACTATAACCCATAGTTCACTTGACTTGTAATGATTACACAGAAAAAACGCTTCGTCAAGCTAGTATTAATAACCAAGTAAAACAGCTTAGATATTCTACGGATATATGAAGTCAAATTTAATTGTTTAGAGATTGGTATCTTTGTCCACATTTTCAGCTTGGTTTGAAAACCACCTAAATGCAGATCGATATTTGTTGTGTCTAGATGACGAAGTAAAAAATGACAAGTTAATCCGCCCCTAAGAACCTCAATGAATTTGGAAATCTCGGACGTCACAATCCCTTCTACCACATACACTCATTTTCACCGCTATTGCTGACAAGACTCACGTTTGACATCCCCATTCACCAGCGGCCTAGCAACCTATTTTGTCAGCGAAATGATGCAGCACCAATGCTTATCTGCTCTGCTGATAATTGCTCTCCAGAAACAGCAGTCCTAAACATGGGCAGCTTTAGGAAATTCCATTTTGTTTGTCGAACACTGCCTCCCTCCTCGAGGACAAAATTTTGCTCATTCAGGATGAACAGAAATTTCCAGAACTGTCCAGACATAACCTTTGTTATTTATTTATCTGCTCACCCCCTTATTGTGCTAGCTTCACTACTGGCTTAGTGACCTTAACTGCTGCTCTTGGTCTTCTGATTCGAGAACGCCTGTAGGTCGTTTTGCACCAGGTAGGTGTCCGGTGTTCTTCCCGTTGCACACGTTTTGGAATGGAATAAGATGGCTTTTTGCACTCGTCTTTGGGTTTGATTCGAGAGCAATTTGCGGAACAGTTGCTTTATTCTAAGGTTAAAGCTTTTCCGTTGTCTTTATTACGATGAGGAAAATTCGATTTTTACTAAGCGCATTATTAGCCCTTGGAAGAACCGGCATATTTTTCAGAGGTTTACGACAAGTGGAGAAACGTTTTCTAAAACTCCTTCAATCTTCGAGATGTCTGTTGTTGTTATTCACGCTGATAAGCCCTTAATTACATGAGTAATGATTCAGAGGGAATCAGATATAAATCCATTTCATCGTTGTAACACGATGTTTTCCTAAAAGTGACAACGTTGTTCAGTTCACTAACGAACTTTTCCGGGAGCAGTTCATTCTCCTGTAGGTTCGTATCGTTGGGCAGTGTAAACAGATTGAATAGGACTAATAGTCGGATGCGAAGTCGTTGAATGTTATGGACAATACACGTTAGTTACTAGGGCAAGGGAGTATATCGACAAAATCACCAATCAGTTATTCACTGGGGTGCAATATGGAATTTTCTGTAGCATAAATCTGAGAAATTAAGTGGTTTTAATGCGTGAATCGTTAAAACAAACAAGCCACAAGTAAAATCAAACCACCCAATAGAAAGACTAAAGCTTTGAAACTTATACAACTCATTCATTCTAGTATTGTTTACAATCCACAGACCAAAACTCAATAAAGTCGAGAACGCTCGTCGTCATCAAACCTTCTTTTTGTTTTCATTCATGGAAATGATGAGTTGGATCATGAGGACCTGCCTGTCGGAACAGTGTTGTATAGTTATTGCGGATACACCCTTATTACACTCAACCCCTTTTGGTTCATTGAGAAATTCTGCGCACTAGTTGGACCCCAGATCCATGTCTCCTCTATGACACAACAATATTTTTGCCTACCTTCGGCTATTTGACCTCCACGTGAGTCATTTGATACAGAGGTATCCAACTCTTACCAAGCTCCCATTGGTTGTTAGTTCAACTTGTTTGGATATAACATAGGCTGCTTTTCAATCTTTGGTAATCAGTTTGAAATTATTACAGCCGTTACTTCCAACTACTCTGTGATAAATCTTGCGGACTACAATCCACATGACTTTTACGTCGACTAAGGTCATCGCGCTGTTGAAATGTTAAGGACCCATCAAGTCCACGCTGTTTGTCAGCCACAACTTACTTGTGATCAGCAGTTTAGTTCGTCTAACTACTACGTAGTTAAATTCCACATAAATTCAATATATTCGTAGGTACTGTTTTATCACATTCTCTCTGTGCCTTCTGCCCAAAACCAGTCAATAGACAACTGTTCCCATGGATGAATTACGCAAGGGGGATAGTGGTCCATTACCGTTTATCACAGTTTATCTCTACGGAGTGAACTCCTCGAGTGCCGAATTGATGAGAAATACCTCATAACTTGAACCGATCCAGAGTGTGACGTGGATTGCGTTCTCTCATCATTAATATGAAATCATTTGTTACCAGAAAACGTGAAGAAAATCACAAAATCAAAGTTTTACATGAGGAGAAATGTTTGTAAATTTATTTACTTTTCAGCACGTTTTGTCAATATAAGAGGTCCAGCCGGTATTTGTGGTTTTATGTTTTTTGCCGACACAACACGAACGCTTTGTGATCCATTGTGGTCGCAAACTGCACTTCCGACACGTTAGATTAACAGTTAGCGTTTTTAAACAAGAAACTGCAATCCAACTCCTAAGCAAGCAGTTCAGTCATGCACCACAGCGAAATCTTACCAACGACCACTGGAGTGGTCAAGAATAGAGATTATATATTTTTTTTCTTTTAAACGCAATCAACCGAAGCAAATGACTTTTGTAAAAAGCAGCTTAGATTGTTGCAAGATTCTGTCTGATTGTGAAAACTTGATGGTTGCCTACTGATTCAGCTGATGTGATTGGTGCACTAACACGATCTCCTGAGCATCTGTGACGATAATTGTTTGTCGCTTAGGTGCACTAACAGAACTCTTGGTATAAGGATCACTGAAAGGGTTCGGAAGTCACTCAGTCGAAGTGCAGACTGCAGGAATTGGCTGTAAATCCAATCTTTTAACAGTTAAACGTCAGGTAATATCCAGTCCACTTGCCTATCACTCAGTACATTACTAGTTCTCCAAAAGTCGCATTTATCAGTGTTTACGGGTGTGATCTTAACAGTCGGCTTTTTGGTGCGCAGAAACAGCTAACAGCGACGTTGGGCCTGCCTTGGTGATAGGTGCACAATCACACGGTCTCTTACATTCTGACTGAATCCGTTCGACCTCAGCATATTCTATTCAAAATTCCCATGTATTGAATAGAACTGACAAGCTACTAGGTGCTTCAAACAACCAAGGAAATACGCCCTCTGATTCACTGGTTTGAATGCCACTGATGAACGAAAACAAATACTGTACTTTAGGTATTTGCCATTAACATGCATATGGTAGTTGCACTTATCGTGTCGTATATATATATATGTATATATATATAATTACTGGCGGGCAGTTTAACTGTCAATTTTACCTACTCGTCTCCTTCCTTATCCTGACCACTTTACAGGTAAGCTGCGCTAGCGGACAAACATTGTCCTAAATTTCGGGTCACCAAGTGATCAGCGAATTACGCCACTCAGTTCACACCTTGATAGCTGCAAACTGTTGTGACTTTCTGACACTAATGGTTCTCGTAACAGTTTTGTGCTACATAAGGTGTTACTCGGATGGTTTCAAATTATGCATGGTTTCAGATCATGCATCGTGCTGCCGGTTAGTTGCAACAATTGCCTGGATTGGGGGAGAAGGACAAACAAAACCACCACACCACATATATATTATCGCTGAGATGACGCTTCTGTTGAACACACTGGACACCAATAAATCTATCTTTTACAATGCCTCTTAGAGCACATCTTCAAACCGACCCTCCACGATGAGTTTCGTCCCTGTCTGGGCTCATCACATCAAGATAGTTTGATTAGGGATAAAACCAGCATTGTCAACTTGTGGTCGAGTGGTCTCGTAACACTAAAGGTAGCTGATTCGATCCCTTATTCAGGCTATCCCTACATGAACAGTACAAACAAGGATGAAGCCAGTTATAGACTGTGCATTAGCGGGAAAGCATCAAGAAGCATTACAAACAACCGTAGCAGATGCAAACTGACAATCCAAAGCGGAATGTGTCCATCCACACTAAGGAGGTGGAAGCAAGCTATGAATAAACTCAACTTTTGTTTATATCTGTACCAATGCTTAGTTACTCGCCAACCATTCACGTTAGCCCGAAAACCTTCCTTGCTCAAATTGAATAAAAAACATTCCGTTTTAAAAATTTCAACGGACATGTGTGTAAGAACGCAATGACCTATAGAAACGAATGATAAACGAGTGCACAACAGTACTAATGTCACACGAAGAGGCTGACAGAAAATGTCAGGTGATTATATAATACAGTTGCTTTTGGTAACTGCTCCACGATGTGCAGAGACACAACATCGTGAAAAAGAACGCATTCTGATTACCGATGAATCTTAGGGGATTTTGGTTTTTCATATAAATGACACATTATCCATAAATGACCGCAGCTATCACATTGCCATAGACTTTCCAGTCGGCTTCTTTTGAAATGAAGCATTATACTTACGCTTCGCTGTTGTTAGAGCTCTTGTTAGGGGATCACCGACTGGGGTTAACAGGACAGTTACTTTATCTCCTGTCGAGGCAATCGGGCAATCAGCGTGGTACTCGCAAGCGAAAGTGGCAAAGCGTTCGCATTTGATAAATCGGTCTTGCGTAGCGTGAATTTGACGGCGCAGTGGTCTACACGGTCACCCCATGAACGTGTTGCCAGAGTTCTAGTCCCGGCCTCCGCAAGAATATGGACTACGGATGAGCTCCAATGAAAACGAAACTCGAGTCTAAGGCCTCTTTTCAAAAGGGGCCGACTGGAAAGTCTATGGGTATACGGAAGCTGCGATCAATTTTGGGTGATGTTCAAATTATATGAAGAACCCATCTGTATGCAACAATCATTCGGGTTAGTAGGTGGTTGATCAGTAACCGATTGGGCTGCTGCTCTCTCCAAGGATTTCTACATCAGAAGAACGAGTGAAAATTTGGCCCATCAGTCCTGGAAGCTAATGGATTAACCATCATTCTTAGCATACGAACTAAGTACTACCCATTGACGTTATGAGCAACCTTTAATACTCTGAAGGTTGCTAATTCGAATGTTAAACAACTTGTTTATGTTCGACGAATCTAAGCGGGGACGAACTCGCGTATACCACGCAGTGTCGAGGAGTATTGTCATAGCATCGAGTTGAATCCTCAAGTCTCAGCTAGAGTGTACTGCTCCTAAGGTAAGAAGAATCCATTCGGCCTGTGAGTTGAATCCAGTACAACTAACTTTATTGCAAAACAACAAATGCTGCAACATACGAACCAATGGAGTAAAATAGCATCAACTGTTTGCGTGTCAATCACATTACGATTGATCAGATTACCTCAGCATTGCCTTACCGTCAACCACACCTCAAATTATTGTTTACATTAAGCTGGCTAGAAACAATGAAAACCTAATGCGTAACTTGAATTCAGGACAGGTAAATCACGCTGTTGGTCTGGGTAGCAAATAGAGTACTTTTCACCCATGTTATTTCAGAGTTGTCTGATCACCTAATATGACGTTCGACTTGCTGAGCTTATTGACGGTCCGTTCAAGTAAACTGTGCCGACTGAAATGATTTCTCGTCCTGCGGCAGTTCACGCCAACAAGCTTAGGCTAAACTGACTTGTAGGGAATAAAGTTGTGGCAGTGGATTTCCCATCAGACTCAACGATGTAAAACCAAAATGAAGGGACTGGGTACTGACTCACATCACTGTCAAAGTATAGCTCAGATAACTGACGGCGAGGGAGGCGATATTAAAACTCACGCAAGATCCAGGTCACACGCTCGCCACCATTCATTCCCAGTTTGGCCTGTCACAGTGACCGAAGCCGAAGATTGCCTGAATTTAACCCCCACCCCAAGTGGCTTGCGCCACATCAATTTTGTTTCCACTCACACATATGAAGTATGCAGTGTAAACCCGAAGGAACAGGGCCGAGAGTAGTGGAAGTGGAAACTATTGTGATCTAACTGGTCAGCTCTGGCCAGTCCGAGAACATGTCAGCGAGGAATTTAAACCCCTATCTCTCGAAAACAAAAACTAGGTTACAGTCGTACGATACAAGTTGGGAAGAAGGACATCGAAAATATAAGGCAAGCGTTTCAGTATATAAACCAATGTTAATACACCTTATATAGGATTAAGGACAACAGTCTGAATTTAAGTTCAGACTTAGCCAAACAAAACCCTCATCATACAATGTATTAACAAAGCATAAGAAATGAAAGGTAACAGGCCATCATCGCCCGAATTTCTGAAAAGAAACCAGGTGATTTGTCATGTGGTGACCGTCTTTCGTCGATCTAAAAAAATATGTATCCATTAAACACTTGGCTGACTCGGCCACTTTGGCCAGGAAAAGGCTAGTTGTCAAACTGTCTTATCCACTCCACTGGTCGGCCAAAGATTAGAGGTTTCAGTGAACGGAACATTGCGTGGGACTAATTTTGATCGTTAAATAATGGTTATGAGTAAACCAAGAAGTGTGTGCTTCACCGTAATAGACATATCTGATTTGAGAACAGATGGTTGTCGTTTACATGTAAATTTTCTTTAATTCAGACTAGGTCAACAGCCCTGTCATTTGATTTACACCTGTGTGACGTGGCGCGCTGACGCCATCTTTGTTCACAAATGTGCGAGTTGTGTTCATGATTTTGTTGCGCGTCTACTAGGATTCACCATTTTGCCATCTCTTGCCAGAGCCAGGCAGACTCCGGGTTAGCGTCGACGTAGCTTATGGGTTACTGACTTAACTTAGTCTTAATTGACGCGACCTCCGTCTCTCCGTTGACTGTTCGGTGATGACCTATCAATAAAAGGCTACGGTCCCCCCTGATCTAAAATGGACATTATAACACGAAAGACCTATCTGGGAAACCGTCAGGTATCACAACTTCTGACCACCAGTAAGTCGTGTATTTACTTTACCGCCAGTACACAAACTGTTTCAGAGTCGGTTTGTCTGCAGTTCCACGAATGTTTCCCAGTCAACGAGGCTGATAGGGCACTCACATGAGTTAAGTTCTCTTCGTATCTAGTCGGCAAATTGTCTCAGTATTCGAAAAATTGTCCGAGGCACATCCTGAACATTAGAGGTGGAAGTCACACAGACACCGCACATTCCGTTGTTACAACGTTCACATTTACGTGCCCACAACAGCTTAGACAACATTTTTGAGCGATGGACGGACAGCTTTGCGGTCATCTTCAGGCTGCGGTATTTTCAGAAACGTTTTCTAGTAGGTCCAAAAATAACACTAAGCTTCACAATGCGAGTTCGCATTCTACAGTTCATGGTGAAATCTAACAACTGATTGTTACCTAGGTGGCAGAAGACTAAGCAGCTATCCACACTACCTCCGATGATGTGAAGTCCAGATGCGAGCACAGCATATGAACCCGGAGAAGGCTAAAAGGTCCATACCACAAAACTTGCTCTATCAGCCCAACTGCCCAATGGAAGCTTTTTCGTTTCGCAGCTGTCCACTGACTGCACGAAAAGTCGGTAATGTCCGGAGCAGGAACAGGCATCTTTTTGTTGACTTGATGTAGAAGGTTATGCGCTGTCATCCAGTCGTTGCTGATCCAATAAACTTCCACCTACACACTTACTCGCGTACGTTAGCACACACGAGATGGTTGACATCGTTACTTCGCGCTAATTAGGTGAAAAATATCTTGTTCGTGTTACCGTTCCTCAGTAGGCTAAAGTGAGTCTTCTGTTACACTAATTTCAGTGTGGGTAGCGGCGCCAGTCGCAAGTGGATTAAGTTGATTTAGCGGAGAGTACGCTTTTACGAAGAGTTTTTGGAGTCTCACAAGTTCAGCTATGTTGTAACCAACAACTTAACCATATAAATGTGGCACTGAGGCCATCACCTAAGAAAGACGTCTGTAGGAAAACTTCCATTGTAGGCGAGCTAATAGGTAGCTTGCTGATGGCAAGCGGCTTTCAGTATATATTGGTGTAACTTCTGACATAAACAATCACGATTTTGAGTTGTCGTTACCGGAAGTACATAAGTCACTTACTCTACGGAAGAGTTTTTTACACATTGAAATGGAACCGAACAAAATTGCTAAAGTTTAGATACCGACCGGTCCACACGTCTTTATGAGTGGATTGACCGTGATGCGGACGTTTGGCCACTCATCTCCGAAAAACGAGCAGATAGCTGCGTCATCGAATGATTGAACAAATTCCGATATGAGTTTTAAGTATGATAAGTCAATATGCCATGCCGCTTACTCCTTCAGTGAGGTATTGACTGCCAGCTTTGTCGATTGTTCAACAATTTTTCGACCGTAGATTACTGGATCGATGCCATCTATGCTTTCTGGATTGCTTACACAACACATTCTTGATACTACCTTTTGCACGGTTCTCACCAATCCTCTTCAAGCAACATGATTTGGTTACTGGCCTGCCCCTATTGTGAAAGCCAACCCGGACTGGTCTGACGTGTGCGTGTATGTATGCATATGCTTTCGTAGCCTTTTACATTTCTTTTTCTTACAGGTTTTTCGACGCATTTTATGGTGAATGCTATGTCTTTTTCTCAGTCCAAACTTGAATTTTGTTTTTTCTCCTGTACTGAACTACTTATTGAATTATATTTTTCCACATTTTTCTGCCCAGTTTCAGTTTTACCATTAATCTCTAAATGTAGTTTCGGAGAGATAAGGGTTTCAGTTTCCTGATGGCATGCAAACTGGTTAACCAGCATTGATCCGCTGAACACACAAGTCTCAATTACACATTTTCTAATCATATTCCTTCGGGATTACACTGGTGTGAGTGGTGGTGATGAGTAGGCGCAAGTGTCTTTTGACTCCGGTCACTGTGACAGGCTAATCCAATGCGGATACCACCACCTACGCGTTCGTCATGTTTTGCTTACCGCATGATTGCATTGAATCACCCACTGATGGACGGTATAGTTTTGTTATGTAGACAATGTTAGCTGTAATACACTGATGTAAAGTACCAACGAAATGTCGTCGGATTCATTTAACAAAATATTGGGCTGTCTTGCCTCAGAAATGTGGAAGAGCTCGATAGTTTTAGCGGTCGTGGTAGGCGGATGAACTTCAGACCTCTGTGTCAGGCCAGACACTCCGGTTACTTTGACTGCATCTGAGAACGGGCTGATAGATCGATCCCCAAGCTGTTCGCGAAGAGTTCATCGTCACACAAAACAACCGGGAAGTAAGACCTAAGAGAATTGCTTTTGCGACGCACCTTCAATGTTCAGCTCATGTTCAACAACGAGCTGTATCGACAATCGGCTGGGATGGTAATGGGATGCTCTCGAGTCCTACTGCTGGCAGACACATTCATGGGCAAATTAAAATCCCAAATTTGATCGACCAATAAGTCCTCATGTGTACCGCCGATATGTAGACGGCGTTTGTTTTTATACAGCCACAAGATGAGTTAACAACCACCCTTCATGTCTTTAATGCAGCACACGCTTCACTGCGCTTCACCTCAGAAGTGGAATCCAACACCGAGTTCCATTTCTTAGATGTCAAACTGACCAGACGTCGAGACGGTACACAAAGTAGGTCGGCATATCGCAAACATAAATGGACAGGCCAGTACACTAATTTAAGCAATTTCGTGCCCTTCAAAACAGAAGGGAAATCTATCCCAAGGCCCGGCAACTAAAGCAAGAAAGATTTGTCCGAATGATACGGAACACAAAAAGATTCAAAATTTATTGAGAGCAAACGGTTATCCATCATTTTAAATGTGAACGCCAAAATCCCGTAAGAGATAATGCCCACAGCTGAAAAGAAAGCCGTTTAAAGAAGATTCTGTAGCAGGTCGGTTCAACCGGTGCATATACCGGCCATTTAGACGCAACTTCTCAGCGGCAGCCTTAAGAAGTTGATCCACAACAATACCGATGTTAAGACTGATACTGAAAGACAAGCTACTAGTTCACGATCAATCAACGCTCGTGTATTCAAATTCCTGCTGTTGTTGTATTAAAAAACATGTTGGTCGTACGACTAGGCGCTTCTCCAAAAGGATCAAGGAGTATCAACCAGCTTGGATCGGGATCGGTTGCCGTAAATCAATTACTAGCGCCAATGTTTCACATTCAGCTGGCATCAATCATCGCAGAGGCGACAACAAAGCATTCCGGGTTATCTACAAAGTTGCCGACGCTCAACCGAAAACAGCCAGCCAGCATGCTCTGGCGACCGCGGAATCGATTACAGTCAGATTATGCAACCCTAACTTGTGTTCTCGGAGGAAATTTGTTCAATCCTTGCAAATTCCGTGGCCACTGATCAATCACAGATCAATCCAGTCTAACATCATACAAACATTTGAAACTGACCGTGTGATGTAACCTCCCGTCAACGTCCGGTCTGGGCCTGACCAGTTATTGAACAGAGTCTGGTAGTAGTCCTTAGTGTCATTCGTTAATAGTTACGTGTTGTTTTGCGGTTTATTTCAAGAATTTCTGATGAAGCCTTTATAGTTTTATGCGGTTGAGAGAAAAATACCGAAACGGTTATCGTCACACCGTTACTTTTGATAGGAGACATTTTCTGACTGAAAGTCTGTCGTATTCAACCCAGTCGTCCAGTTCTGTATCAGAAACTGTCACAGTATTGTAAAAGATTGATGGGAGCAGATGGTGCACATCCGTGAAAGGTGTGTGGTCCAGAGGAAGCCATTACTGCTGACATTCCTAAACAGCCTTCACAGGGTTTACATGAAATGGACCATTCAATCTCAGTTCAAACTGATTTCGTAAGGTTCAGTATGAGGTCAAGGGTAGAACATGACCATCCCCCAATTAGCGTGCACCTTAGTGGAAATAAGAACTCATCAGAGGTTTTAGTTTTGAGACTGATTTATAGCGTAACTCTTACGTCAGTCAACTGTGCGTCTGTCATTTTCTGGGACTGAACAGTTTACTGTGTTAGTACTTCCAAGGGGGCTTAGAGGTCTCGATGTTGACATCTAAAGATTGCTCTCAATTTCTGTGAGACCATGATGAAAAAACCAGGGTTTGATGTGAATTACGGAAGTTTACTATTGTTGGACTTGATTTTTATCTTCATAAATGTATACCAATGTATACCTAAGAATGCTTTCCAATACATTCTTTCTCTGTTGAGGGTAACCAAACGTCAATCCACAGAAATGCTGTGCCGACTGGTTGAAGGGAGTGGTGTCGTGTGAGTGCATCCGGTCGGAAAGGTTTTATCTGTAGCTGTTTGAATGGAATTCCATGGACTTTTGTATGCGAGCTAATTGAGAGGGAAAATACACAATTCAAAATCGAGTGCCAATAGCAATTTCAAAAGAAACATCAGAGAGACTTGCTGAAGCAAACGTAACTGAACTAGTGTAGATAAAACCACATTAGCGGATCAGTGAGTGCTCAGGTGAAAAGGGCGTTGTTATCAAGCACGTTCTCTAACACAAATTTCACGGTAGACGATATCACGTTTCCCTTCGGAACAGTCAAAACTACACTGATAACTTCTTGCAACTCTGATTGTTTCTTCTCTTGTTACTGAAAACGGTTTGGTGTGGTGGACAGTAGACCGTGGTGCAGGGTAGTTTGTAACACATCCACTGAAATGTGACTGTCGTTCTCAGATTGCATTAAGTATTTGTCCACTTCTAGCTAACACGTGATTTTCGAGGTTTATAACGTTAATAGCCCACTGATGCTCACAATTTCTGGCAGATTTTGCACTCATAACAGTTTTGGTTGGACCATTTCGCAAGAAAGCGCTGAATTCGAGTTACACTGTAAATGGGGGCATTCAATAACACCCATTCTAGGCCGGACCGAAATCCTTGATGTGTGATTCGTTAGCCGGACAAGACCATAGTACCAGTTAAATAGGCCGAAAATGTCACGAGTGGAATGATGGAATTATTCTGTAGAAAAGCTCGACCACAATCTCGTGTGAACATTGTTCGATCGATTCAGTGCTGTTATCTAGATCAACCTAGCTGAGGAATCACGATCATGGGGTTACCCAGCTGACTGGACAACCATAATATTGTTTATCCTATCGAAATTCGCGGGCAAGTTTAACTCTAGTTCATATCGGAACGAAACAATGCGGACTGTTAAGTCACGTGAATTGAAATTGGATCAGTTTGAACACGTGCACATTCTAGGATGAGATGAATTTAGCGAGTCGTATTGTTCGTACCTATTCAACTATGCATTGTTCCGTCTGCAGGAGTCATTAGATTTTGTGCCTTGAGCCGTAGCAACAAAGGCACCATAGAAGCTTCAAAATTAACGGTAAAATATGACAGCCTGACCTTTCTAATAACAAACATTACTCCAGTGATGCCATGTAAGTCATAACTAAATCAAAACATTCAAACGCTCGGCTGGAATCTCATGTGAATGGACTTCTGTTTGCTCGATAATTTCGTTGCAGGCACAGAGGCTTCGCCAAGTCAACAAAACCAGTTACCTATTGCTTACCGTTTGTTATGAAATTGAATTTTCAAGTTGATCGTCACTCACATTTGATCACAGCGTTCGCATTCA
>QNGE01000752.1:217129-231183 GCA_008508345.1 Paragonimus westermani
ATGGCACAGTGGTTAACACGGTTGCCTCATGATTGGAATGTCCGGAGTTCAAATCCCGGCCGTGGCAAGGATATGCACTACTGACGAGCTCTAATGAGAGCGGAACTCGAGTCTAGTGCTTCTTTCGAAAGAGGTCGGCTGGAAAATCTATCTGAATGCGAACGCTGTGATCAAATGTGAGTGACGGTCAACTTGAAAATAAAACCAAATCTCCGACTACTCATCAATAAATTATGAATTGTTAGTCGGTGGTATTCCAACTAACAATGTTCTGCAATCACCTCGTTCACATGAGTTCTGCTCTACCTCCAAATTAAACGGAAGTTGAGTGACTGGCAAATTTCTCAGAGTGTTAAATTTCCCAACTGCCCGAATCATCAAAGTAACAACAGTGTGATCCACGTTGCAGTTGTGACTGTCTGGTAAGAAAACCACGTGATCCACTGTGACGTTATTTGTGAGCAATTAACTCAACTGTTAACTGGCGTTGGCAGTTAATCCTTGTAAACAGTCAAAGGTTAATCCACTCAGAATGTGTACTATTCAAGATAAACACGCCAACTCATTAAGTAGTTCACTGTACATAGCACAGTTTCGCTGAGGTCAGGCTTGCTTTCCATATTGTTCATTCCCTCCAGAGGTCTGAACAAAACCGTTAGAACACGAAAACTGGTAGATGCAAGCATTTCGTATTGGCTCGTCAGTACCAAATTTACAATAATATGAAACGGTTTTTATAGTGAACCGTTAGGGGGGCAGGGTGGATAGGCAGTCCGAGGTTTAGGAAAGGTCACTAAATCCAGGGAAGGGTCAAGTGTACCAGCAACTGTTTCTCAACACAGAAGGTCCGCTTCAGTCGACTGATTGCGACCGCCTCAGTAAACCGTAAGAATCTTGGATTGAAGTGGCGTAATAGGATTCTGAATGTACAAATTGGGTCGGTAACTTGACCAGTGGTCAGGACGTGTCTTGCGACTGCGGACGCTGGTTGCTCGCGTGTTTCAACCAAGTGGGGTTAAGTATTCTAGGCAAACCAAAAACGGCGATTACACACATACAGTAAGACAAATCAAGGAAACGTCAAAATTCTGAGCACAACGTTGTAATTTACATGGATTTTGAACAGACTGTATGACCTGTTGGGCTGTGATAGTGAAGCGGCTTAAAATTTATTGTGATAACAAACACGAAATACACTCTACTCTATGCGACTCCATTCATTCACATGGGTCATTGTGGTTAATCAGTTTTGGAGAGCAAATAGTGTGGAAGGTTCACCTTATATCGTTTACAAGTGCACCATTGAATAAACCACATGTCAAAGCGAGTCGGACACATCAGTTTGTGTTTATGAACCCTAGACCAAGTAGGATTATTAGAGCGAGAGCTGGTTACCCTTCGTTATGTGAATCTAAGTCGATATTGAACCACGTGTTTAGTAACTTTTGGCCACTGCAGCTTTATGGTGTATTAGCGTTCTTCAAACTGTGACACAATGAAGTTTACCGGCCCGTACTTAACAATTCGAGGTTCAGCCAACTCACTTAACGCGATTTATCAGCGTCGGTGCACTGCCTTTGTTTCTGCCTGTGTGTGTGTGTGTGGTTTGCGTGTGCGTTAGCGTGTGAATTGGACCAAAGTGCGCCTTTCCTTGTCGTCACCTTGCCGGTCTCACTCGCCTTACTTTCTGTCTTATTCGCTGGGGGGTGATTAACGGTCCCTTAACCAGTGCGATCGGAGAACAGACCCAATATTTGTTGGTCTCCCATATGATCGGAGTCACAGAGATTTGGTCATCCAGCAGGTGATTTTCGCAACCCACATATGCTGTGTTTTGAAGCAAAATAGATTGTACAGAAGGTATTAACCCACCACCGTCGACGTTAATAATTGTGCAGTGAATGGTCAAAGTTTGCATGACATTCCTTTACTGTGTCTATGCTCCTGGGGAGCAGTTCACGTAAATTATAGTCGCTTCAGTGATAGTACTCCTTTAAAATCTTTTTCGTCCACTCCTAGTAATCATACAGCAAAATGGATTCACCAAAGTTCCGTGAAAGATGAAGTAACTGAACTGACATGTTTCGTTACCTTGGTGGTGTAACTTCATCCGTTGTGTAGTGTGAATCCTAGCGCTACCAAACGGTTCAATTACTACATACTCCGATATGGCATACTGAAGGACGGTAAACACGTTTGTTACTGATGAGTAGTCGGGGATTTGGTTTTATTTTCAAGTTGACCGTCACTCACATTTGATCACAGCGTTCGCATTCACATATACTTTCCAGCCAGCCTCTTTCGAAAAGAAGCACTGGACTCGAGTTCCGATCTCATTAGAGCTCGTCAGTAGTGCATATCCTTGCCACGGCCGGGATTTGAACTCCGGACATTCCAATCATGAGGCAACCGTGTTAACCACTGCGCCATTGACCTCACATTAGGCACGACCGAATCATCAAATCTGAACGCTCAACCACTCTCGCTTGTGAGCAATGATCAGGTTGCCCGATCGTCTCCACAGCAGACACACTTACTGCCTGTTAACTCCAATCGATAACCCCGCGATTAGCACTTCCCAGACAGGTCCACATCAATGAACTCATCGAACCTGCAAGGCGATATTTTGGATTACTGGTGAGTAGTCGGGGATTTGGTTTTATTTTCAAGTTGACCATCACTCAAATTTGATCGCAGCCTTCGCATTCAGATAGACTTTCCATCCGGCCTCTTTCGAAAAGAAGCACTAAACTCGAGTTTCGCTCTCAGTGACTGTGTCTCCTCTAAAGACGATCGGGCAACCTGATCATTGCTCACAAGCGAGAGTGGTTGAGCGTTCAGATTTGATGATTCGGTCGTGCCTGATGTGAGGTCAATGGCGCAGTGGTTAACACGGTTGCCTCATTATTGGAATGGCCGGTGTTCAAATCCCGGCCGTGGCAAGGATTTGCACTACTGACGAGCTCTAATGAGAGCGAAACTCGAGTCTAGTGCTCCTTTTCGAAAGAGGCTGCCTGGAAAATCTATCTGAATGCGAAGGTTGCAATCAAATATGAGTGATGGTCAATTTGAAAATAAAAAAGTTTGTCCACTTGTACCGGCTATTTTGAACGAAGAACTGGAAAACGCATGGTCTGTACACAGTTTTACTAGCCTAGAGAAGAGTATAATTGTCGACAGACTGGCTCCGGTATGAGACTGTAACGGTATCACTGGTACAACTGCGAAATGCTATTCACATTCATTTAAAAGTTAAACATTGTGGTATGATGAGGTTGTATCGAATCACGGCTGCCTCATTATCGTGTCGTTAATGAACCCAGGTGTGGCTGGGCCGGTGTTCATCAATCACATCAATAGTTCTTATCGCCAAGAGGACAATGATTCATAAACGAGAACGCAAATTTGAAAGAGCTAATGGTAGGAATCGTACGGGTAGCCGACAAACGATGCATTCCCTTAGTAGTGAATATTCATGTCTAACAGGTAGGTAAGTGACCTCTGGGAAATATGTCACAGTTTGTCAGAATGAAAGATGTCATTTCATTAGTCAGTTGGGTAGACACTATTTACAGTACCAACGTATTTCACAAAATCTTCGCAGTCGTAAAATTTGTACAATGCACATAAAATGATTCTTCATTTAAGTGACAGAAATGGCACAACGATCTGGTTGTTGTCGGATTGGACAGTAGTGGGGAACGATGAAAATAAACGCACATACTGTCCCATGTAACTGCTTCACTCTACCGGTTTACATATCTGTTCCCTTTTTAGGTACAAGATTTTGCATTACGTGCCAAAGCAATTAACTTTGATGCGTTAGAATTTCCAAGTCACAATCTTAGATGTGACGGAAGAAATGTGGTTGGCCCAACCAACCCAAAGGGACAGCCAATCTTAATTAACGCACTTCGCATTAGATACTTTGGACGAGAAAATGGTACGGGCTATTCGGGGGATGTCAACGGCCTTGCATAAGCAGAACGGGGTTGGTGGTCAAATCTGACCACAGATCAACCGACATTGTCCCCACTAATCCACCAAACCCTATTCACTAATGTCGAACCCGACTGAAAAAGTCTGGAGCATGGTGTAAGAAAGGGTTCAAACGGAACTACAATTGCACCACGAAAACATAGTAAACAGATTCTCAAGATATGGTGAGTCAGCAAAAGTGGAGAACGAAGACCCTGGAACGATTAGTCATTTCTCTCATGTGCGACATCACCGAAGACCACTGTGCTAGTTTGGTTGGTCTTGCTGAGTGATAGTGTATGCAAGGGAAAAACGGTGAATCCATGGAGTCACAACCATAAACCCATATTTTCTCGGCGAACGAACGATGCTGTAGTCACGGCAACCACATATCGATTTATATTTCCTATTTATTAAAAGCTATTTCTGAGTAAACAAATGCATGGCCCGTGAGTGTGTGCGTAAAGCACTTCAGTTTTTCGTTGTTCAGTTGAACGCTTGAAAACAACTGGGCTACCCGTACATTTTAAACCATCTGATTGTTAACGTTCGAGACTGAAAATATCAAATGAAATATTGGTATTTCGTGATACGTCTTCTTTCCTTATCGGCTGACGATGATGTCAGAAGAGTTACAAATTGATCACATATTAGTATACGTCTTCAATAACGCTCCAACTCAGTCACGTTCGAGAATTTTGTGCATGTACATAAAGGTGCAGTGTATCGATTGCAAGAGCCATGCTCTTTTTACTGTCGGGTCTGATCAGGCTAGCCAGTGCACACTGGCTATGATTATTTGTTCGGACTGACATTGTGTACAGTGCAACATGTGTCCTACTCCAACTGACTGCTGGAAAACATCCTGGTGATTATTTTTTTCAAGGGTATACGGACTATAAATGTGTTTGGGCCTGGTGTTATCTGAGGATGGACATGTGTAACCGAGGCCAAATTTGACTGATGGATTCGGTTAGGTGACCATACTGCAGAGTACACATCAATTGGGTGTAACCCTCACATAACGGTCTTAGGTACTGACGTTTCACGTTGAACACCACACACAGTTGATCACAGTTGTTGACTGAAGTGAACAGGACAATTACTGTGTCTGCTCTCGAGACGATCGGGCAATCTGATCATTGCTCACAAGCGAGAGTGGTTGACCGTTCAGAGTTGATAATTCGGTCGTGCCTAATATGAGGTCACTGGCGCAGTGGTCAACACGGTCACCTCATAAAAGCGTGGCCTGAGTTCAAATCACGTCTCTGGCACTATAGACGAGCTCTAATGAGAGCGAAACTCGAGTCTAGTGTTTCTTTTCGAAAGAGGCTGGCTGGAAATTCTATCTGAATGCGAAGGCTGCGATCAAATGTGAGTGATGTTTAACTTTAAATTAACCAAACCCCCGACTACTCGTCAGTAAACTAACGTTTCAGATTCACTATTTGTCCTTTGTTTCATGTAACCGACGTCATGTGATGGAACTTCTCTACTCGTTGTCGCCAAACTATTTGCGGTCCAATACTGACGTCAAAGTGACCCACTAACGTAATTACCATTGGTCGCGTTGTCTCGCTTGCGGTTACTGAGGTAATTTTCGTTTTTCTAACGCTGCCAGGTAGCAACACAATACAGTCACAGGTGCTTCGATAAGTAGTCTCTTGTTTAGCCAGGTGCGACAGAGACTTTTGGAACAGAAAGCGTTGAACTTACAGCCCATTGTTGATCCGGGTAGATCGCTTGAACTGGAAGAAAATCAGACCTTATTGTACCAGCCTACCCCAATAAACTCCCACGCAGTTAAAAGTGAGGTCCAGAAAGTCCATCCAGCCTTGTCAAACTACTTGATTTGATGTCCCTGTAGTTCATCTGCTAGCAACTGTTTTTTCTGTGGATAGTATAAACACCCTGTTTCAAAGTGTCCTGCTCCAGTTGCGTTATCCAAAGGATGTGGAATGAAGAGATAATTTCAAAAGGTTCTTTGTACACCTCACGATCGACAGAATTATGCCTCCATCACTGTTCCGTCCAGATCCCCTATCACGTCAACAATTACTCCTAGTCTTCTTGCGAATACTGTAGTTGATCCTCAAGATGACGGAACCTGCTTCCGAGCTTAGGTAAACAGTAGCAGTTCTGAAAGTTTTATAGCGTCCTCCGTGGTGCTATGAAACAGCTGAAAATTTTACAACTTTCGTATTAAGCGGTTGCTATCGCTTCTACTGCCCTGCCAAGTGACACGCGAGGTCACGTCCTGGTATAAAGCCACTCAATACTACAGCCATTTTATGCAGACTTATATTGTCCAAGGATTTCTCAGGTTTTCCAAGGGCGTTTAGTTTCTGTTCGATCGGACAAAGTCGCTGTTTTCCTCCTACTGGTTGATCTCTGCTTGGACCGAACGTTCACGTTTTTTCTAGAATCTTGTGCGAAACTGCAAAATGCAGAAGATGTTGTTCAGCAGAAAAAAAATTGTGCATGATGAAATTCGCTGCTTGCACACTGAAATAATAAGCGAACCCTTCTCTGTCCATTGAAGTGATCAAGGTCTGGTCGTCACTAACGACAGGCAGAAACGAAGATTGGACATTGACCACGGTCAAACAACCAAAAACTCTTGAATACCTACCTCTTTTATATCGGCAAGATGATCCAACGCGTCACTACCTAGGAAGCATACGACAATCTGGATCTTATCCAGTCTTTGTCAGGAGAGAACTTCCCACAGCTTATGGACGTTTGAACCAGTTTTGTCTGATTCCGTTTGGCGTGGGCAGTAGCGTCCTATGATATTGACGGACCTCTATCACCATGATAGCGCACCAGACACTAAAAGACCTCTTTATTCACGTCAACAGTGTTACTGCATCCGAAAGAAATTCCGTCAGCTATTACCTCGGTGAGTCATAGAACACAAAGTGTAGTAAACATGTTTTCGACATGATCTCCCCAGGCTGACACAGTTACAAAGAAGAATAAAACTATAAACGGTTACATTCGAGACTTGGTAGTGGATAAAATTCATACCATCTGACTTTTGTGTTTGTGGACATCGATTGGGTAACTGCTTACATATCGAGCGAGAGAGTCAGCTGATCACCAAGGCAGTTGAAGCGATTGAACGAAGTTTTTCTGTTCGCATAAGGTTGGATCACGTAATCAAATGGAAATGGCCTCGGCAGTGGCCAACATTCGCTGGCGAACGAGTTTTGACCGGCTTGGTAGAATCCTGTAGATGACAATGAACAATCTGTGTTGACCTGATGATCGCTGTCAGCCAGGTGACCAACAATGGCGCTCATGATTGATTTTCCTTCACCTGTCCTGATCCGTGCTCGGTGATGTTCTCTGATTCTTCTAGATAAGTGCCGAGTTGTACAACCCACATAGTTTGTTGAACAATCGCAAACGAACGAGTAAATCACCGTAGATGAGTTGTGGACCGACACTTTATCCTTCAGGTTTAGAGTAGTCAGTGGTGAACTGGTGAATGAGATAATCATTCTGGCTGCGTTGAACGTTCTCTTAAGGGGACTACTAAGTCGACGGGTCGGTGATTCAACTAACGTATTTCCCTTGTATGTCAGTTGTATGAACATGGGCTTCATATCAACTCCTTGATTTTCACCTGATGCTTGAACTACTTTCATATGTTTGGCCACGAAATTGTCAGGGTAGCCATTCTTTTGTAGAAAATTGGTCAAAAACTCTAGCTAGTGTTTCAATGCATCTGGCTGTATCATCGAATCATTTAACCAGGTTTCGTTTGTAATTTAGGTGAATAGTCTTACGATAAACGGAGCGTTTCAAACTTCTGTCAGTCCGTCTTCTCGAAGAGATGTCCAAGAAGTGGGAAGACCCCTCTGACTCCAGTTCTGAGAAGAAGCTTATCAGCAGCGTCCACGAACACAAAAATGAAATGATATGAATTTTAACCAATACTAAGTCTCACATTCAACCGTTTATAGTGTTATTCTCCTCCATAGCTGTAACAGTCTGATGAGATTTTATCGAAAACACATGTGTTCCATTTCCTCAGTCATTGGAAGTAATTAGACGTGTCCAGTGGCCCTGATAGACCTTCAGTGAAACCAGTGGCATAACCATCTTGAAGCAACTAAGCTTCTAGGTTGGAGATTATCCAGAAACGGTACAAAATGGAGTCCAGGTCGTCTTGAACCTCCACGAGAATCAGCTCTCCTTCCTAATTTGACGTTGCAGCAATCAGTGGGGGATTATTCGTTTATTGTTCGTGAAGAGTACTTCGCTTCTCGAATAAAAAATGGACAAATGCATACAATAATGCTGGAAGTTGGGAATGTGATCATCCAGGTTCGACGCTGTCTACTAACCCAGTAAAGAGAATCAAGCTGCAGAGAAACACCGTCGCAGTTGTGGTATCCAACTGTCAAGTACTGATCTAAGGGAACCACACAAATCGTTTTGCCGTTTTGGTGTTTCTTTGCTGATGCAAGGTGTGCACGCCAGACACCCGCATTTCCCGTGGAAGAAATTGGGAGGTGTCGTCGCCGCATACGGAGCACGTCCCAAACGTATAGGCTCGACAACAAAATCCGGAGTCCGAACAAACCTACTTACAATAATTAGCTGTCATAGCGCAGGTGTGAATATTTGGACTTTTTCTATTGGCATCAGAGCCAGACTAGTTAGCTGCAGGTGGGTGGTGGTGTACACACATTTTTCGTAATGTCGTGCTGTTCCATCTTCTCGTGGTTTGGCCACCACTATTCAACTGCTGAAACGAAGTTATGAGCAGCTAGGTCTTAGCAATCACTGGCTGTGGTGACCCAAACACTGGAACTATGGGACAAAGACACCTTACTGAAAGTGTGCGAACACCCCTCCCCCAACCAGCGGCGTGCTGTGTCCCCTTCGTCACCTGACTTGGTTGGCAAGTCTGTCTGTTAGCCTAGCCTCCGACCCGAACAGAAAATCAGCTACTCAGACGTGTCACATACACCCGAGCCGTGAATGCTATTTAGGGTAGGCGGTTTGGTTTGGACTTTGGATTTTGTTGCCGGTCCCGCACTTCGAAAAGCACAGTACAGTTTCACGAAATGAAACCCCATTTTTTCTCTTAAGTTCGAATAGGGCTCATAAAGGCCACTCAACCAACCGAGAGAACTCCAGTTGATTTTCAGGGTCCTCCAACATTAGCAATCTAAAATGGTCACTTATAGAAGATTCTAGCTTTCGTTTGATTTCGCATGTTCCGGCCAGACCAACCAGATTGCAAATTAGTGTTGTACCACTTGCTTTCGTTGATTGGTATTCTGATGTACAGTCATTCTGATTGTGAATAGTCATCAATGTCAATCGGTGTTCAACAGTTTCATTAATGAATTGAGAGTCGCGACAAGCAGATCCCCAGAGTACCGGTTGAATCTAATGTTTAAACGAAACGCTCTGGAAAACCGTATTGCTTACTCCCAAAATGCTGCAACTCGTCAATGCATCAGTGGGAATTCGTCTTTCTTGATTCATTGCACTCTATCAGATCAATTCTGTTCACTAACACTACGACTCGTAAATGACCGTTCCTCTATAACTGAAGGTCGCTCCACTTAAAACCTCTTCTAATGCGGTTCACAATGCATGGACAGTTGTTGCTGTTGAAGAACAACGTTATACAGTTTAATTTTGATCAACTCGTCAGAGAGGTTAATTTACTTCGGTGCGTTTCAAAGTACGCGTACGTGTTTATTCAGTGGTAGATAGACAACAGCTTCCTTCCTCTAACGGTCCCCCGGGAGGGCGCCCTGGACAATCTCTTAGGAAGTTACTGAACTTCTGGTGCAAGAGATCACACCGGTACTTTCTGAGCCTTTCCCCATCACTAAACAGCGTAACCGTGTTTACTCAGATGATAAAAATTTCTAATGTATTTTCCGATTCCCCTGTGAATTTTAACGGTTATCAATACAAGCTGGGAATATTCATCATACAGCTGCATATTCATCTGTACAGCCTGGGAACAAGAAAAGCATAAACTCAGTACATGTTGATACCCATTACCAAATATTGCATCTCTGATCAGCGTGCACATGCTTTACAGCCGCTGTGTGAATTATCACTCACTGTCTACCCACGGTTCTTGGCGAAGGAGAGTTCTGTATTGTTTCCTTGCTTTTGTCTCAACTTTGATTTAATCAATCCACTATCTGTTCTCGTTCACACACTCGAATTGTTAGATGGACAAAACATATCGTCGAAATCTGCCATTGTTTTGCTTCTAACGCTGAATCGTTTACAATGTGTGACTGGGCTTTATAGCTTCGAAACGGATAGTGATTGACGTGCATTTGGACACGAAGTGAAGAAAAGCCAACAAACCAAGGTGTGTCAATCATCCAATTTCGACACACAACAGGTTGAGCAACAGTGATCAAACACAGATGGATATCAGACCAGCTTTGAAATCATCGCGATGGGGATGTCCTCATCGATAGGCAAATAATTAGAGGTTATGAGCAGGTGTGGTGATTTCGAATTACTTTCAACGGGTCATGTTTACACCCATGAACTGTTTGAATCAGAAATTATATTATGTATCTATTTTGTGACATGATTCCACCACAGCCTATACGATTGCCTATCCAATGTACTTAAGTTAACCAGTTTGTCACTCACGAAACACGATCGATCACACNCTTCAACTAATAGTGACTCCCAAAGAACCTCACAGACGTGCCCCGCTTAGTTTGTTGAAATTGACGCTTAATTATGAGATCTGATGCACTGTGACCATAATCGCCTCGTCGAAGAGTTCTTGGCAATGGCGAAAGTTGAACTGGACACGGAAAATAACCAGAACCACACCATGTTTTAAACTGTTGACATATGTATTCGGAAAACACAACAATGTCGGCCACAATATAACCTTTGTTAACTCATGTGTCTAAGTCATTACAGACAGAACGTGAATTGCCCAAAGTATGTCCGCATAACATGTTTCATTTTGAATACTCGATGAGGTAGGTCTCCTTTTCAGTCCCTTAATTCGCGCTTTCGGAGAAAACATAACTAAGCTTAACAAAAACTCAAAAATCTCATCAAAACAATGCCGGTTCTATCACAAATCATTCAGTTCAAATAGATGTTAACACTAAGTGTGCACACGACACATAGCATTCCAGCAGTACAGTCTCTTGATAAAAGGTTCTGCACTGTCCACAACCTAATGTGTGCATTTCATTTGCCAACTGCACTGACTGAGCTCCGTCTCGCGATCTGCAACGATTATGACATGGTAAATGTTATCCGGTTTCTCCTAAGCATAACCTTCCTCCATGTCATTTCATTGGGGACTGAGAGCAGTTAATTACGATGTCGATCTGAACAGTTTCATCATTTCCTCAGCAAACTGTTTCTTTATGTTTGCATGGCAACGTGCCTTGTCACAAGGGATGAGAAATGGCCCATCTTCAATCCGTAGGAACCGGCTGAAAGTTCTTTGCATGATTAAAAGTCCACAGGTTATTCATCGGAAAGAACGGTGCGGCGAACAAGCTCGTTTCCGGTTATTCATCATCAGATCGAATAAACAACATTCATATGAAACTTGGTTTTCAGAGTGAAGCGAACACAATAAGTAACAAGTTCTGTTAAGGTCAAACACGCCACAGATACATACGGAGACAACGTTTTCAATAACATTGCGTCACGATTATAACGTGACGAAAACCATGGCAGTTTGATCGGTCATGTTGTGAATCGACTCGGTAAATCGGACTGAAAGCAGAGGTCCGGTTGATGGTATGGTGCGAGCTGACAAGATGTGTCAAAATTATCTTAGTGACTCCGCTATTGATCCAGGTTGGATGATGATCACGGATACGTTGAAGAAAGTGTCTGATCACGCGACCCAAGTAACGAGTGTTGTGAACCGAGAATACGGACGGCATTCGATGTGATACTGCTCTCCAATGATCCCTCCCGTATCTCTCCCGTATTTGTCCCGCGGCCATTTGGGTCCATGCTGTTGCCCCACTACTGGATATGGATGGTGTAAGTAGTATATTAAGACCGTGCGCTCTCACTACACTAGTTCCACAGGAACAAGTAAATGAGCACACAAAAAAGCGCAAGAGACGAGCACTTTATCCTTTAACCGTAGACGCAAGGCTGGATTAGTGTTGAAATAGACTCGAAGTTTGATAGCATATAGTTTTCTCTTGGCGATAGTGTCAAGTCCCCAAATTATTGTTTCAGCAGGAGTCACCTTGGAATGACAATGAAATGCACGCTGCCTTATTTGCTGCCAAAGTTATTTTGTCCTTTTTCTTGTGACACTGCATAGTTTTGTCTACAAGCCGTTCCGAGTAGCCATTTTGCAAGAACACTGCGCGTAGGAACGACGCATCTTGTCGATTCGCATCATACCATCAACCCAACCCCTTCTTCCCCTCTGATTTACTGAGTCAATGTCAGCCAATTAAAAGCTGTGAGATGCTGATTTGTGGCCACAGATGAGGCGATAGTAATCCGACTGAATAGCCCACCCTTGTGCGCACAAAAGCGCTTTGCTCAGGTTTTACGGTTGCCACGACGTGCCATCCACGCCACGACCGAGCAAACTGTTACAGTACCAGTAACGTCATAACTATGAAACAGTTTTATCAAAACGTTGTCTCCATATTGACGACATGTCTGACCTTAACTGAACTTGTCGTTTGATTTGTTCGCTTCGCCCTGACAACCATTTTTCATACAAATGTTATTTACTTGATCTGATGATGAATAATCGAAAACAAGAAAATTCTTCACATCCCTTGGTGACACAACTCTCTAGTGAATGATTCTCTTTTCAAGGTGTATTCAACGCTGTCATCGTTAGTTATCATACAAATAATGTGCAGATTCTTCTCTTCAGTAGTGGTGGCAACTACTGTTTTTATCCCCTTCGATGTCATACAAGACTTACGTGAACAGAAAGGGTTAGAGTCTCTTTGTCAACGTGCACGACATGATGCTCTTCAGCCTAGTACAACGGGATTTACTCAGCACACCTCACATTGGAGTTAAAGAAAAGTTGCCACTCCTAACTTTTTTGTTTCTGGTGGATTCGCCGCCACTGATACTTTGTTAGTTTTATTCGGCGTAATTAGCTGTCTGTTCAAGCGATTCCTCACAACAGTTAGGGGGACTGACTTATGGAACTCGGGTTTTAATACTAATTACATGCTGCCCAAAGTCAGAACTGACTAGTTATCAACCTATGATACCAATTCGTCAACTGGATACTCGTGAAATTTAGTGAAACGACGACCACCACTAGCAGGATGGAAGCGTCCAGGGTCACTGAGTTTCCTGACTCATGTGACAGCAGTACTATGTTTTACCTCAATAACCAGAGAGAATTTCAGCAAGTCATTCTCGTAGTTGTAGGCATTTAGAATGTGCTTGTTTGTCTCGACTTGGTAGTTGCGCAGAAAATTGCATGTGTTATTTGGCTGCATAGCGGATGCACGGTATTATGTGTAAATCTGTGCGAGGGCTGTGTATTCCATGGACTAACTTATTCCTTAACTTACTATGGATTTATATGTGCTTAGGTTACTAGCCGTCATAGCCCATTGAAGGAATCGTGATTTCTGTGTACCTTTGTGCACAGGGAGGCAACACCACGGTGCAGTAACAAAGCTTGAAATCAAAGTCCGTGACAGGACGATTAAAATAGCTCATTACTAACACAACCACCGAATGACTATGTCACAGCAAATCCAAAACCGTCTTTTACTGTTGCATGACACTATAAATGAGATTGCACACTTGTATGCGCTCACACAAAACAACTCCAGATCATTCGTCAATGCTACCGTGCCAGTATATAGGCAATCATACACTGAGAGGCGGCGAGCATCCCCACCCGAAGCAGTTGTCCCGAGGTTGCGTTATTGATATCTCACCGAAATCGTTTTAATAAGTGACTAAATATACGGGTAGTTGGGTTGTTTTCAGTAGGACATGGAATACTGGAGGTCATTATTCTCCAATGCGTTGTCACGGTTATTATCCAAATTAGTGCAAATCTTTGGTACTACTGAGGACCC
>QNGE01000753.1:4035-46831 GCA_008508345.1 Paragonimus westermani
GAAATATTATGAGACAAAATAAAATTACACAGATAATCAACTGTTTCATGTAACGGAACGTTTGTGAATAGTGATTCAACATCAACGGAGTACATCTTTTGTGCGGAACTCACTGAGATATTATCCAAGATATCACACAATTCAAAAGAATCCTTCAAAAAACGGGGGCTGAGGGTTTTGCGGATGGGGTCAAGGAGCTGAACTAGCCATCGAGCAAGTTTGTGGTAAGGTGAATCATCCATGGCAAGAATAGATCACAAGGGGACACCGGCCTTGTGCAATTTGGGGGTTCCTCTCATACGTGGTGTACGAGTCCCAATCGGTTTCAACCGTTTATACTCCCGCTCACTTTTATATCCATGCAGTAAAAGAATTTGCAGCTTCCTCGATATTTGTTTTTCTACTAGAGTGTTATTATCTGACGTGCGATCAGCTTTGAACTTCCTGTTATCAGACCAGAGGTCATTGTGCTATCCTGGGTGACAGAAGCACGAGATAAACAAAAGCGTGCAGCACAGACGGGTTTTTTTTTACATCGCAGTCTAGAAATTTTCAGCAGGGACAGACAAGCGTAATGTAGACAGATCAGACATGTAAGCACTCGCTCTCATATGGCCCACATTGTTTCGTAGACTTGGTCTTACCACCTGAGGTCGAAGTGCGCGCATACACAAATTTATGGAGTACATGACGCGGCTACTGTCTGCATCATACATGTCTCAATGAGTCTGTTGAACACAGCTGCGAATCGTAGTTGGTCCAACGGCAGTTGTTTTTCGACTTAGCATGACGTGAGCAGAGTAAATGCCAATCAAGTTTCACTTGAACCTAAGATCGACCCACCTTCGTACTGAAACTGAAATTCCCAGTAAGCTTATGATCCACATTACTGATTATTGTAGTGAGTAAAAGAAATGGATGCAAAAATATTTGAACTTTGGATCGACGGAAAGTAGGGACTGAAACTTAGTTCATCTATCTGAGGGCAGTGAAACAGTCAATGACGTGATCCCTGGAGTGGACGAGGAAGTATCGCAATCATAGAACACAATGTTTCCATGTGTCTAACTTATAAGGGTTCAGTATTTTCCCATTGATAGGAAAGCTTACAACTACACTTTCACAAACTCATATTTAAGTAAAACAGTTTCACTCCAAGTTAGCCACGAGTAGTTTACACACAGAAATGAAACATCGTGCAGATCGGCAATGTTAACAAGTAGACGAACACACGAACTACGTGACCGGAAAATAATGTTGATCACGGCCCATATTGTCCTCGTAACGTGATCACAACTTCCCTCCATTCACTTAGTAGACACATGCACAACCCTAACATGGAGATTAGGAAACAAAAGTTCTGTATCATGGAGTTCACCGAAGAAGGAACAGCCTTATAACTTCGTCCCGATCAGTTTTATGACACTTTTTTAGAGTACTGAAAGTAAACACCGCAGTTGTAAATCCCCGAAAAGATATGCTTGATAGACTTAAAATTTTCTGCCTTGAAATAAAGAAAACGGAAAAATCCGATCCCGAGAATAACGTGAATGTCCCTGCTAATTGTTCCCAAGTCAGATAAAAAATACGAGTGCAAAAGCCCGCCTTGATCCGCTCCAAAACCTGTACGACAAGAGAACTACATAGTATTTATGTGGGGTATGGTGACCAATAAACGTTTACGAATCAGGGCAGTTACTAGAAATGGCACCTGATGTCAGTAAACCAACAATGGGACTTGCAGAATAAAGACTGAACAGGTGAGAAAAGGTTTTCTATGGATTACACTAGGAATTTCTATTCACTCTGATAAGAGACCGCTTTCCCGAGGAGGGAGGATGTTTTAGACAGAAACTCGAATGTTTATTATGTTCGTGTGGTTCGCGCTGAAAGTACAAATAAGACAGTAAAAAAGGAGCGGTTGAACAGTTTTTCTCGAGAGGTACCTAAGTAACCACCAGCGTATACTGAACACCCGGATTTATTTAAGGAATACTTTCCAGTGCGTGCTCCCATTACTTTCGTGAGTGCTCTCAGTGAGCGGTGAATGATCAAAAGTGTGGTTGTTCTGGAGCAAGGATGATTTGCAATACCCAAACCACATAGGTACACGGTCATTACACTAGCCAGGAACTGGCATGTACAAGAATCTAACTTTTGATACGGAACGCTTAGGCGCGTCTTGTTAAATAGCACATTCTTTCAATCGACCTTCCAGTTGGTCTTCTATGCCAGTTATCTTCAAGCCTTACTAGACACTATATTCCAAATACGGCTCAGAGTCGGGACAGAAATGAACAGTGCTCAGTAGTAAGAGAATCTGTTCCCGCTGTAAGGCAAACTGAACTTCCTTATATTGCTAGTGTTGCAAACCCTTGACTCAGTACGCTGGTTCGCCCACGTTATAAGGCGATTGGTAGGAATCGGATTCTTCTCCTTGATATAATTAACACGGCAAATCTTGATTCCGAAAATAACGTGGCAATCCCCGTTAATTGCGCCCAAGACAAACCAAAAGACAGGTACAAAAAGCAAATTTGTTCTGTTCCAAAAACGTGTGTAACAAGGAGGAAATCGCGGGGTATTTAGAGAGGGCATAGCGACCAACAAACATTGTCGAATCAGAAAATCGAAAGACAGGTATCAAGAAAGCAGGTAAGGTCACTAAGTCACCAATGAGCATGGCGGAATAAAGGCCGAACAGGTAAAAAAAATAGCGAAGGTTATCCTTCAACTGTTCAAGACATTTCTGCTTATTCGGACTGGATAAAATCATTTTCTCGAGAAAGGCAGTATTGGACGGAAAAAATGGATCTCGACAACATACAGCTTAACTTGAGATGTCTGGTGGTTCCACACGGACTATACTGGTAGTAAACTTTCTTCCAATAGGTAATTTTATGTTGAACCGCTGACAGCATCATCTAAGAAAACCAACCGAGCCCTTCCAGTGGAGCATTACCGAAGTGAATTACCACTACCTCGAACAATAGGGGATGTCAATGATGTGTGGGGACATCGAACTTCATGCGACGAAATCGTGATTAAACAATCTGCCATCTACACTCTAAACGATCGCCAACTTTTCGTCCTTGAAAGTCACATTGCCGAGCCCAATGGAATGGCTTTGAGTCTAGCGAAACAATGATCGACTGAATTGGCGCTGTTCGATAAAGTGGAATTCCTCAGCTTCGGCGTGACTTCGTAGCTGAACTGGTACAGCGTTTGCCGCATCCGGGCATGCCATTTTTGTAACCAGAGGCTAGATTCTTTGCAATTGGTCCTTGTGTGGATTATTAAATTTAGCACGCTACTTTTAAGACAAACACTAACAAAAGTAACAATATTTTATCCATTCCAGGTAAACTGATAATAAGCTAACGCGTTGCGCGTTTGTGGTGCACATTCCCCACTACACTCGAGCTGACTTCACCTGCTCCCTTTTTCGTCCAGCGATGTACCCCATAATTTCTACAAACAATTCCTTACATCAATCGTCCTATAATAATCTCATTGAATGTTTATACTGATACTATAGGGCTGTTTATTGAGCCAATATTACCCAGGAATTGATGGAATGTGCATCATGAATACATGCAATGTTAGAATGATCATACTATACTCCATGAAGTCCATAAAATAAAAAGAAGACATTTTTGCTTAGCGTTTTCCAATAAATTCCCAGAATAACACAACGTAATGGGGGATTAGACACGACAGAACAAAGTGCCCTTATGATAATGGGCCAAAACTATGAGATGCAGTATGAAACATTGGAGGAAAAATATGCTTGTAAACAAAGAAAATGGAATGTGTGGAAATTGAAAAAAATCTATCACACGACGCAAGAAAAATCACATCCAACTAATACAAAGACAACAAAATCACGTGTGGAAATGCGCTTTGGTGAAAATATTGGTCGACGATTGCCTCTAAGACGAAATCGCGTAGAGGTTCAGATTTTTACAACCAGAAATTGAACTGATGACAGAAAAGGCCACTCGGATGATGTAGGTCAGACGGACGCATTCAATACGTGTAGCGCTCCTGGAATTCGTGGTGCCACTGACCAAAGTCAACGTAGAATATTACCAAAGAACCGGAGGACAAACCCACTATCAGGAACCTGAGGTGTAAAGGAACAGAACAATTGTGCGTAGACGTTATGGTTACAAGAAGTGGATATCTAGTCGGCTCTGACAACCCAAAGCCGAATGCCAATTACATGAGTCGATTGAAAAATAGACCACCGATAGATTATGCGATTGTTTTGTTCCGATACTCGTAACATATACCCATAGTTCGGGTCACCAAACAGTTCCCGCAGATTACATCGGACAGCACATTTCGACTTGTGCTGAAATCAAGAAGGAGGTAGACAGCTTCAGAGTTAATTTCTTGAAGGGACAAGAAAAAGAAACCACAGCTCTATGAAACATGCGTCCGAGGTTTGTAACGCTGGGCACTGTATTTTAGAAAGCGTGGTATCCGTCACTGTAAGAAACCATGCACACCTGCTAAGGGTTAATCACTGTCCGTACAGCTCATTGGAGAAGGTAGTGTTTTGGAGCAGTGGTCTAGAGGTCACTTTACAATGATGGCATAACAAGCCCAGATTGTACTGTCTCCAACAACAGACCAACCTGAAACATATCAGCGGGGCCACCCAAGGAATCACTATGACAGATCGAAAGTAACGAGGTGAATGGTGTATCATTGAAAGCAAAAGACTAACCTTTGGTCCCGAGTCAAACGCAAGCTTCGGACAGATGCGTCACAACGAGGAAAAGCATGAACTGGCGACAAATCATGGCTACGCAACACCCAAACCACGCCGTCATTCCCGGAAATTAGGAGGTAGTGCCCACACGCACTGAAAATGACTCCTGTAATTTGGTATTTCGAAGCGGCAGCAAGCTGAATGAGGTCGCTCGATTGAATCTGCTTGCCGTTCAACGTGTAAACAGTTAAATTAGTCGGGCCATACTGGACAACCAGATAGCCTTCACGATGATAGGATAGGAAACGAACAGGCAGTCGGGAGACGGTGGTCTGAGAGAAGCTGTCCGGTGTAGTCAAATTCCCGGTCAGAGGAAACCGGTGAATTTGTCTGAGCAGCTCACCGCGTGTGCTGTGTAAAAGACAGGTTCCACCTGTTGGGATTACAAACAAATTCGTGTACATTGTGATAAAATTAAACGAACTGCAAAAAGGACAGAGGAAGATACAAGCGACACGTCAGAAAAGAATGAAATCTAGAAGAAATAAAAATGTATCAGAGCATAGGGAAATCGATCAACGAATAGCAAATGTTGAAATAGGGTGCCTGGGATAAAGTGCCTCCGCAGGTCTGCTGAAGACTGTTCGTAACCAAAGCTAGTTAACAAGTCGGTACTTTAGAGAAACATCTACTCGTCCGAGTCATTCATGCAGTACAGGCTGACAAAGTCCGTTATACTCTACATACCTCGGGAGACAAAGTACAGCCTTTTATGCATTAACATGTTCAGACAAATGGGAATTTAAAAAGATTCCCGAACAACCACCGCTAGGATTTTTTTTTCTTCAACATACTTTCACGGATTCGTGGCTATTCCAACAACTGGACCCGTTAGGTGGAGAATAACAGAAGAAAGATTAGACTCGGTGCGTGCAAATGAATTTCTAGACCATGGCCCAAGTGGAGGTATATAAATGTATTGAAAGAGGCGAAAATTAAGGGAGTGTCGTGTCATGCAGAGTTCTGGAAGTAAGGTTTCTGCGTGCTGCGAAGTGATGATATACTATGAAATTGACAAACTGTGTCTAGACGATTTCAATGCAACGTGAGAAGTGTTGAAAGATCTAACAAAAGGTGCAACACTCAAGGCAACAACCCCGGAGAAACATCAGGTGAGCAGCACAACAGTAGGGGAGCGCAAGTGTAACGAGAAATCGGCTTAGCAAGTGGCGTGAGGTGAGGGAAGACGTAGCACCGGGAATAAAAGATGATCTTACAAGGCCTACGAAAAGGTCATCGGTATGAAAAGATTACACCATGAGAGTCAGTAAAGATCTGTCAGCTACATTGTGATTGGTTAACTGTTAGAACTTTTCTCAAACTTGTTACAATTGATAAGTGAAAACGCAATAACGATAAGGTGAGGGATGTTAGGAGACAAACATCAGGACTGCGACCACCCGGGCAAGTTGTGCAAACTGTTCAATAAATCGAATGAGGGAAGCGGAATTAGATGCCTAAAATCATATCACCAGCGTACATAAGTATGAGTACAATCAGAAATTGGCGTAAACATATTGCGTGTAATGACAACAAGAACAGGAAGAGATCTCACTTTGTAAAACATTAGAACTCATGGTGGTGAGGTTTGACTAATCAATTACATAAATCGGCTAGAACTAGTAAAATAAAATTGTCATCAACGGTTGCACAATCAATCTAGATTCGTTCATAATATTCAGTGACATATATTTATCGGTGCCGCCAGAGATATCAATGAAATCCGGAAAGCATAAACGCATATATCTAGATATCACAACAAGCGGGGACGGAATAATGTGCGCTACACGAGCAAAAGCCTCAAGGCTGAAGCATGAATAACGTAAACTACTTTTGTTCAACTATGCCCATCCAAATCTCTATTTGTGATAAACTATTGCCCTTCGAACGGATGTATATTTAGTTATTAGGCTACCTAGTTCAAACCTGAGTGTACGCAAAGAAGGTTTTTACTGGCGTTTTTCACAAAGGCTGAGGTGCTTTACCAATGAACGGGGGTAGTGTATAGTCATTCGAGATAGTCACAAACCAACGGATCCAAAATTAAATGTAAATCTTTTTTTTCTACTTATGGCATGATGCCGAAATGGGTGTGCATTTCTGAAACCAGAATACAGGTAACTAACCTGATTATGTGACAAATAGCAATGGTTTTCAGTATCCTCAATTTCACAGACATTCATTTTGTACAAACAATCGGCCAAAAAACGAGGCATTACAGCATGTATCATGTATGAAAACCCGAAATACCAAACCTTTGTCTGGATGATATACAAAAGGGCGTAACAAGACCGATCAATAAGACGCGTTTGTAAGCAAGGGCCGAATTACCTCACTAGCATCCAACTAAACCGAAGTAACCAGTTCCCAACTCGATTTAGGTAACTTAATTTGAACGGGTTGCGCTTCGAATAGGCCAGACCAAAAGAAAGTGTCCATGTGACCCCCTTACGGGAAGTGAGAGACACAAGGATGCTTGATCCACAAATGTACTGATTCGTAAACATTTTTAACTGTTGTAACCGTCTACGTTGTTAACTATTCTCTAATAGATTTATTGCAAATGTACAGTTAAGAAGAAGCAACCGAAAAATTAGGTGTGCCAAAATCTACATGCTGCTGTCAGTAAAGAGCATGTTCGGAATAAAATGGCAAGGTAAAATCAATGACCACAGCGGTACCAAACTAAAAGTAATCATTAGAAATAAAAACACAAATCCAGTTGCGACCTATCAAGTTGACTTCAAGCCCACCTAGGCATACAACAAACGAAAGAAGGCTGACCAATGATAACAGAGAAAAATCGAAGGCAGTTTTAGCCCATAGGAGTTTTTAAAAATCACGTCACTTGAAATAGTGACTTAATGCCCTGAATATAAGTATCACCTCTGTTCTTAAATTCACCAAATGACAATGTTGTTAAAGCAGACTACGAGAAGACAGTGCAGAACGGACATATGCGAATGCCAAATGTGTTGCCTGTAGATCAAACAGCTCACCTGATGCTGTGGCTGTATAAAGCTATGCCCGAGGTGATAAGTCATGCTAAGTCGAGCACACTTCGCGATAGGCATTTGGGTGTGAATGGTTCTCATATGCAGAGATGAGGTCAACTCTGATATACCGGTAAAATGAGGAAAACTGTTGTGAAACAAGTCCTTATCGAAACCCGTGTATTGTGACTAACGTTGAGTCACAAACCTCCTTTGCTAGGAGAATATGCATTGACTTGCTGAGTTCTTCAAAGATTTAAGAAGTGATGACTCACTTACGAGTTGTTTTCGAAGGGCCTCGTGAACTCACATAAGTGCTTACATTAGCTCTGCTGATCAAGGGAACTTGCAAGAAATATGCATAAAACAGTCTTCCCCAAGAGATTAGTACGATAATGTAAGCGGCACATAATTGTTGGTCACTGTTCGGTTGAAACATGACCAGTTTCGTGATTTCAGGCCCTCATCATGTATGTGCACCCAGTGAAATTGGATCACGTATCCCACTACATATACAGCAAACCCAGATCCGAATGAGTTAGTGGCAGCTGCTATCCATATGACGGGGTGTATGGCCGAGGGTCAGCGGATAATCCCTGTGACTTTTCTGAAAATTGTGCGCATATTAATAGCCCCACGAGTATCTCGAAGACACGTCTACAAAAACAAAGTTGATAGACTAAGTTCGATAGAAGAAGTCACGAACATACCGTCCTCATGTCTCATAACAGAAAACAGGTTAATTTGAAAACTACAGTTGAAGGATTTAGTGTCCACAAATAAAAACGACAAAAAATCAATCTGACCAATCTATGTAGATCTGTGCTATACAAAGACAGTTCCTCAGTGCCTGCACGCACTAAATCTCATGATGGAGTTCACAAACAACAATTTTTTTAAATAAAAAAAAACACAAATCCCCCATTACTTAAGGATATAACCTAACTCAAATCACATCAATAACCAGCTAATGCTGTCTAGCAGAGAGCCAAATGCGAAAAATTTGGATTGTGGCTGAGTGCGAGCCAGTAACAGAAACAGTATGGCCAGAAACGCTAAGTACTCCCATCAGCTACCAGTGTTCAGGTGTACGCAAGGCTGGCATAAGAAGTTAACGCTGGCAATAAAGAGAAAAGTGTAATTCGGGGAATGTGAAATTGTATTTTTACACTGATAAGCGAATGTGTTATTGGTCGATAAGGAAAGAGGCGTAGTGAAACGGACTTCCAAGTACAGACATAGGACACAGATGACGATGCAACTTATTACTGTCTATCGATATGCGATAAAAATCGATTGGCCTAGTTTCGCTGATACAATTGATTTCGACCATGTTAGGCGGGTTATCACACAAACGGAATAATTTGATACCATTCGTATTAACAGTCTTTTGCAACTGTGCCTTATCTGTCGTGCCTCAGCACATGCGCGCTTAGGGGCACACACACGGTTGAAGGCAACGAATTCCGATTGATAGCGTTCAACTGAGTAGTTTACTGGAAATACCTAAGGACACCTTTTTGAATCATATTGTAACGTGCAGCCGAAACCATCAAGTGCACAGAGATTGAAGTTGAATTGTGTGATAGAACGTGCTGCTGTGTTGTTGGTACCGTTTTAGTTTCCGTTTATGTACATCGTGCGCATGGCTTACTGAGCGTTTAACTCATGCTTGTTTGTGCTGTTTTCTTTTCCAGGACTGTTGTTGAGACCTTTACTTCGGAATACCACTGTTCCCTGGTATCTCCACGTCGGTCCCTAAGTGTTGCGGGAATTTAGAGCAAAAAAGACCGGCATCCATGTTACAGTATTACGGTACCTAATATCCCTCAGTGCATACACGATAGCTCTCAAGTTGTCACACAAATCGAACTTCTCACGTTGCATTGTGAAAAAAAAGGATTCAATTTCATACGATACGTTGATAACAAAATGACAAAGAGACTCAAACCCAGTGAAGTATTCTTGCAAAGATTCAGAATCGTCAGGAAGGTCAAACCGAGATCGCTGGTTCTGAAGTGTGCAAGACGTGATTCCTTAAAGCTGTCCGGTTCATCGCACTGGCGGTTGGTTGCCATCAACACTAAGCTTATCATCGATATGGGCTAGTAGTGGTGAACCTTCTAGAGCAACACACCAGCTGCGCACAATTTTTAGCGGGACCACTTGTGACACTGTTCGACGTGCTGTCAACCATCCTGTCAAGTATCGTACAATGACCATCCTAGTCGGTTTGTGGCCAACTGAGGCGGTACTTGTTCAGGTGCAAAACGGTTCAATTAGATTTTGGCTATATTAAACGGAGTCTACAGTTAACTACAAGTCACGTTAAGCGATCTCTGCTGTACTTTACAAAAGAATGCCGTGTGTGCGCGACCAAGGAGTAAGACTAATAAACAATTCGGGATACAAAAATCAAAGGCTTCATTCTAATTGCAACAGGCAATTTCCATTACCCGATAGAGAGAGGTAAGACTATTGGGTTAATTGGAACTTACCAGCGGAACCGCTCAAAATCAGGCCAAGCTCAGCGGACACCGCCACTGAAGTGATTTCAGCCTCGTGACCGACCAAGGAGACCAAAGGTGATGCGGACACAGAAGCTGAAACTAAAAAAACCGGAAAATAAGACAGATTAATCTAAGACCTGCATGAGAACCACGAAACAAGTGATGAACAATGTAGGTGAATCTGCTATTGCTCTGGGTTGTAATATAGCGTACAAAGCCGTATAAACCAACCTAATCTGTTATCGTGTTCAAACTGAGTTTACTATCGAAACCCTCAAAGGTACTCAGGATGGATGGGGTTTTATTCTGAAATAATGGGTTCCCGTTTCCGATACCCCCTGCGTACGTCGGTGTCAAACTTGCGTCAAAGTTTCGTCCCATTATAAACTTACTGTCTGCTCCACCATAATTTCCAAAGTATTTGAACAAGACTTTATCTGTAAGGGGGCCAGCTAAAAAAATGCTAACGACCAAACTTAACGTAGTTAACGTGTGCCCTTTTTACACTGTGAAGCTCCCCACTCTTCTATGCACATTACTTTTAAGTCTAAGAGGCTAACTCTTCAAACGCGCCTCCCAGATGGTAGAATTGCGTTTAAAATCTTCAACTCAAATAGTCTGTTACTGCTGTTGAACAATGTCAGCCGTATATTTCTTGTTTGGATATACAGCTGGATAAACCAACGCCAGTTGGCAAGTTCAGACGAATGATCACTTGCGCCGATCAGTTAATTGATCAGTTTCAACTTTGAGGCGTACCTCCGAGCATAATGGCTCGGAATACTGTTGGTCTTGGCAATGGTCCACGAAGTAGTGGAACAATAAATAGAAAAACAGAAAGAAATCAAAAAAAGTGAACAATTGAGTTTGTTGAAGAAGATACAGGTTGGTGGCTCGCTACTGACTGACAAAATGCTAACCAGCAAGGTGGATGGTCGCGAACTGTCCAACCAAGTAGACCATACCTACCAACCTTGCGAAAGCTTTCAAAGCTCATGGCCAAGTTAAGGCCTGGCACTCATGGTTTTTTCTGAATATCAGCAGTCACACTGAACAATACGCGGTTCAACAAAGGCTCCGTCAACATTCAGCAAAGAGGAATCACAATTACTTCCGTCTTTTGCCGAGTAATAACTGAAATGCTTTGCACACTATAAAGTTTTCTTATCAAACCTACAGGCGACATGTTTCGAGCTATGTATCGAATCGTCTAAAATAGTTTTCAACGCCACCCTCACGACGTTTGTGTGCGAAAGAAAAAAAAAGCAATCTACACACCGTGACGTCTCTTAATATCACGTTACTCTGTTCTCATTCCAGTGCCGCCGAGTCCGTTGCGAGATAGCAAGTCTTCTGGAGAATGAAACCAAACCATAGTAGATGAGTGATAAACGATGAGTAATAAGATTTCGGCTGATGCAGATTGAACACTACCCACAATTAATCGCGGTTGTCGTATTCACGCACGCCATCCAAACAGCCTCTTTCTAAAAGGAGCTGACTGCCTGCGCACCACATTCCGATTGAGCCCACTGTGAGACTGATAGTGAGGTTACCAACGCGATTGACTCAGGAAAGCGCAGCCGAAGGTCAAATCTCGGTAGTGGCCGGGATGGGCACTAACGACAAGCCTTAACGAAAGCGAACCACGAGCCTAGCGCTCCTTTCCCAAAGAGGCTGGAAGGAAGTTCTACCAGAACACTGAAACTATGACCGAATGTGAGCAGTGTTCAACTCAAATCACAATAGACGTCGTTACCATTTGAGAGACGGTAAACGTTCATTAGCACTACAGACAATCTTAGGTCGATCGATACCTGCAACTAATTATGGATGCATAAACTTCCTCACTTGCAATAATTACCAAGTTTTCTTCAACGTATTAGATAAAACGGATAACAGTATTTAAGTAACAGGTTATGTGCATACATTCAAACCGGTAATTCGGAGTACAATGGAACAGTCCTCACATTCCATGTCACCTTGGTTACGATACTCTTTGAATCACCTACCTGCAAACAGTCTAACCAGCAGCATTGTGTTATACTCAATCTGTTTATCAATAACATGTTAAAAACGACGCCCAAATTATTTGAATTCACTCGTAATAAATTCGGTGCAGACGTTGTACAAGCTTCCTTTTGACATTTAGTAGTCAACTTGAATGGACATGTTTCGATGAAACAACCTTCAGCATGCGAGAAAAGTGTAAACAAAACAACTATGAATATCTTTCAACTGCTATCTCATGGTCTACCGAATGTCATCGCATTGTACTTGGAGCATCTGTCTTACAAGTGACCAACTGATCAAACTTCCGCTTCTTATCGTTCAATATGTCATGAGAATTGATGTTTTTGTCTCATTTCTTAAATGAACAAACTACCGACAGCGTTCCACAATTACGACATGACGACGATATCCTTCATAGATCCTGACAAGAAAGATGTCTGTGCTACAACAAGTCTTAACCAAACATGGTATTTTCGTATGAATCTTTTCGCAAAAGAATGGCAAAAACGCATTCTACAAACTACGTCTGGAGTCCAGTTGGACTCTGTCTTCAATTTTGTGAGTGACAGCACTTCTGCTCATCGTTTTTACCGTTCTCTACTAACTTCTCTAGGACCTCTGATTTAAAGATTTCGGACCATTCTTCGGGCTTAAAAAGCAAATGTCTAGCGGTAGTGGTGTTCTCGTTCAACTTTCATTGCCTATTTGAAAGTGAAAAGTGTGCAGGTAGTTTGCCTTTAAAATTTTTCTGAACTCTTCATTCCTGGTAACAATGCTCTTTCTAAATATATTTTCACCCCCACATACTCGTGCCTACGGCTCGCCATAGTTCTTCGAATAGCGAGAGTTCTCAACAATTGCATGATTTTGCACAAGAATCAACTGCACAACCAAACTAGTTGCTTTGTCCTCCTGTCTGCTCATGGGGTGACCAGATCAATACTGAATATCCACCTTGTGAGGTGTGTAAAAGAATTTCTTGACTATACTCACAATTCAGGTGGTCGACAAAGGCGCAGAACAGATGAGTCAATAAGTTGAGCTGAATAACAGCAAATCCCAAAACAGTGAAATTCGGTTTGCTGACAACAAATAGGACGTATGGGAGAGTTGCCTAAACCGGTTAGCCCTCTGGCACGCCTACGAAATTTACGTGTTAGTGAGTGCTAGAAAAAACTTGGGTGAACGTTGAATTAATTTTATGGATATGAATAACGGAATAAGTAGGCATCCAAGATTACTTCCTACAAGCCGAAATGTGAATAAAACTTCAAGAAAAAACATAGGAATCAGTAATACCTTGATCGCCCAAGACAAGCATACGTCGCGCATCGTAGATCCAAAGTTTGACGGTGCAGTCCCGACTACCAGAGACGAGATAACAATGATCGCCTGAGTTGCATTCAGAATGGGAGAGACAGGTAACGACCCCGAAATGTCCATATACCGCTTGAACGATACGACCTATGAATTGAAACGACAGACAGAGCGTATTTTGAATACTGTTAATTAATGTGGTCAGTTCTCCTAAGGTCGATTGCAACGTAAGTAAACATGACTCACGTAGAGATTATACCAAATAGTGCTTTCAACTGTCTAACTCCATTGCATACTGTTAAAACTTTTGATTCCAGCTAAGCTGTCAATTTAGTATTTTCATTCCGGAAGTAAAAATGTAACTCCCTACGTGTCTCTCCCATTACTTTGACGTGCCGTTCTTCGTACATTCTTGTTTCCAACGCGCAGAACTATTCACAAAGTCGACGCGTTGATTTTTTTGTTTTCACTGTCGTACATGCTTCGATGATGAGAATCAGACGTGTTATTCTGTTGGACTTCCCCAATACCTTTGTGATGGCACAGTCCAAGAAACGCGCCCATTTGGTGAAACGATATATCATAGTAGTTAGTAAATTACTGTACTGAGTGCACAGAGAGCAAATGATGGTACTCAAAGCGTTGGAATGGCCATAATCAACATATTACGCGTATAACGCTATGAACGAGTAAACTGGTCGCAGAGTACGGTCCCGAATTTTCAAGTCACAGAAACTTAGGAGCAAATTTCGGGTAACTTAAGATACGGTTCTGTACCCTACTTTAATGAGAACGAAGCTGGATTATGATCGCGAACGGGGGACTTGTTCGAAGCTGCAAAGCACGCATTGTTGAAAGAAATCCCATGCGAACTAGTTGTATCCTTAGCCAGCCGTTCGGCACAGCCAAACTAACACAACACACAAATATGGTTCCGTTAAACCCGAGAATCCGTGAATAAATCTATCAGTAGAAAATACCTGAAAATAAGGTACGAAGAAATTTTTACTTTCGAGGTTTCACATCTGATGTGTACATGTACGAGTACATGCACAACAGTTCAGTCAGCAGAGGCTCAGTGTCGGTGAGCTTGACAGATATATTCTTCGATAACAGTGATAACTTATGGCTAGTGACAGTTACGAGTAGGCGAATCGCTTAGCTATTTTGTTTCCACAATTTGTGCATCAAACCATCGTGGATACCTTTGGAAGATCCGGCCAGTGACTCGAGATTTTTGTCCGACCAATGAAAACGGTAGAGTTCAGTGTCCAAGTACCAAAAGATGACGATTATCAGCTAAAGATACGGCACAGCAGAGATCCGCAGAGACACAATGGCTGGAAAATAGGCACATCCATCCCCATTAAAGAAATACGTTTATATGCACTCCACGGTGGCTTGAGAAAATTTTTCGATTCGCTAACACACCAGCCGGTTTCGCAAACAAATCGTTGTGCAATATTCTGCTCTATTTTCATCGTTGGAACCGTTAATGATCCATGTGTGGATGTGATAATCTCCTAAAACTAAATAGGGCACTATGACCGATAGCAGTAAACAACCATCAGCGTAACGAAAATGATTTAGACTGGAGCAAGCAAGCAAACCAAAAAGTGTTCGGAGATTTAGTGGTTAAAAGTGGTTTTAACTGTGGGTAAAACGCAGCACAAACAACAATGTTTTGTACATAACAACATACTGCTAGTAATGGTAAGCAAAAAACTACGTAACTTACTAGAATCCCAAGTTTATCATAGATGGAAACGTTACAAATAATATTCAATGGTTACATCTGGCTGGATACATTACAAATCCGTGTGTACAAGCGGATCCTCATAAGACGTCATCATCATCAGTATTTCCAACTATGAACCATGATTGTAAGTACTATGATTCAGGCTGCCGCTGAAAGTGACGAAGCAGCAGAACAAATAAATGTGTACAAATGTGTGGAGAAGAAAAGAAACAAAAAACAATGGTGCTTTAGAAAAATAAAACCATACCTACCTGTCTCGAGTGAATAAAGACGAAAAGAACAATCGTCATGACCACACACAAAGAGGATTCGAAGATCTGTGGTTGCAAGAAACTGGTTACTTTGGGCAGGTAATATCAAATCGAAATCCTCCCCGAGGCAATGTGTGTACGGGTGCGATGCTTGAGCTGAAATGACAACAATAAAAAAACGATCCGAGTGAAATCGAAATAACTTTGGGTGCAACCACAGTGCCGTTGATTACAAAAATGCTGATCCGCGAAATTTTCAACCAAGAATAAAAGAATCGCAGTCAGATTACCTGGATGCAGGAAGAGAAGGGTACAAGAGGTTCAGCAAAGCTCAAAAATCCAACTAGCTGACGACGCTTGCGTAGATTCGGCAAAGATACCGGGTATGAAAAAGCTAGACGTTTCGAACAACCACATTATCCTTGCACAATAGGCAAAATAACAACCACCGATAAAACGTATAATGGATGATTATACGGTTCAAACTACTCCAATGGGTGCCGCGTCCAATGCGGCTGCCACAACAATGAGTTCACAAAGAGAAGTCTTCGTCAGAACAGATAGGTGGCACACAGTTGATTAAAAAAACAGACCCCTCATCCGGTTACCGCCATGAACGGATTGTAGTCATATGGGTTCTGACTGTTCTCTCGCAAACTTGCGCCACGAAATCAGTTGCAACCAAATAACGTAATATTTGATGGAAATGTCTGGGTCGTAGACTGGGTGAAGCATTGGAATTACCGACCAAAGCCCCCGAACCAGGACCTTAAGTCGAAATGTAATGTGACAGTAAACCTAGTGTTCCGAAATAAATTACAACTTTTACCATAATTCGACAGCCTAGAAAAACATAAAGCCGTGGTTTGCCAGAAACTTAGTTACTAACTTCTATCCCTTGAAGAACCTTTTTGTATGTCATAGTCCAGTTTAGCTCGATGCGTTATTCATGTAAGCGAACCATCTTATCGAGTTGGGTAGCAGCTCTTCTACAGTGATGCAACCGAATGCATACAAGGCTCGGTCCAAGTTTAATAGCTTCTTAGACTCTCATTGCAAGCAGGAGTTTCTACTACAAAAAGCCAGACATTCGTAGCCCTTGTTTGTTTGCGTGTAGAAAACCAAGCGAGCATTGTTGGAAGTGTTGAAGAAAAGCAACAGTCACTTCATTATACCGATGCAGACCACTTTGAGCAAGTTATATATATATATATATATATATATATATATATATATAACCACACAGTATCCAGTGTATAGACAAAGTTACTTACAGGAGATCAGGTCACTTGTTAATAGGTAGTTTGACTGAAGAGATGCACAATTTTGAGCTGCAATAGTGTTATTGGACTTGTGTGAAGCTGGTTCGGACGACGGTTGGCCGATTGTATTACAACCCTCACCAGGAAGGTGTAGTTCAGCAGATAAATCGTTCTTATCGGTTGTAGTACTCACATTAGGATGGGCTGAACTCTGATCTGTTCCATGCATCGCGGACGACGTAACCGACGAGTTTTGTGCGCGGATAGGGTGTACACGTGCTGCAGGAAGTAAAAGAACACAATGTAACTGAAGTCAGGGGTGGCTAATAGCAACCAGATTAAAAGAGAAACAAACAATTGATAGGTTCAGCTAGAGGCACTAACTGAAATATAACAAAACTCTACGTGCAGAGAAATTTTAAAGGAGTTGACTGGTGAAGACGACATTGAATTCGTCTTCGAGCAACCTTGAGTGTGTTACACGACGCTTAGACGATATGGCTACGTTAGGCTCACGAATAACCCCGAATGAATACGGAAACGTCAAACTATCCCGCGAGTGTGAACCCGAAGAACCACTTTGGCGAGGGGTAATCTGCCAATCAACGTTTGAACTCTAATAACTGTGACAGTTAGTTCATCTAACAACACTTGGATTTAAAAGCGGTACAATTAAAACATTTTTAGTGGATTAGCAAGCATAGGGCCCGTTGAAAATAATGAAACCAGAACACTAGTATTGATACCAATTCGCCGTAAGCGCCATTTTCACATCGTATAAAGCAACAAGAATCACGTAAACCAACATTCCCAATACCGCCATTAGGCGGGCCGTTTACACCAAACAAGAGCCAAACACGTCGGGTGGCCTACCAAAATCGAGTCACCTTCAAACATAGAGTAGATAATTTGTCGTTGTAACAAGGCCGCTAACACAGCATGAATGAAGAAACTAGCTGACCTCGCACGTAACAGCAAAACACAAAACTGACATGTCAGTGCCAAAAAATGTTAATAACTGAATACTGAATGTCAACTGAAAAGTCTCCACATTGCCCGTAAGTCATAATCACGTGGGGTATAGTGACGTGGAGTTGGAACAGGGGCTAGATGACGTTGCAATTCTGAAGATGATGGGCAGTCGAATTGATTGATAAAATGTGTTTTACCGGACGAATAACGAAAGGTGGGAAACCCGAACACCACTGCAAGGTTGCAATAATCCAATTCAGAAATAACCAATACCTTCAAATTGATGCGTCAATTATTTTTCCAATCTTGTGCCGGCTAAGTTTCTATCAACAGCGTAAAGCGTCCTTTAATACATGCTATTGGACTAAAGGGGCTGTGAGTATGCTCAAAACTTCAACAATTGTATAGCGCTACAGACTACCCGTCTGAGATGGAGTCACCAACGAACACATGCCCATGGTCGACCTACAAGGTGGTCCACACCTTTACTGCAGCTTTCACACTAGGCCTAAAGTATGAAAAACATCCGAGTGGAGGAATCTGGGTTTCGCCATATTAATTAGACTTCTATACCCGGTCAAATGACCGAACACCACTATCAGCAGAGTGGGTCAGCAAGCGTCAAACATCAAGGGTCCACTGATCTAGTTGGGACAGTCTGTTAAGAAAGAATATGCTCAAGAAGTGCGACATCTTGAACTGTTAAACCTGGAGTTGGGTTAAATTTTACGGCAGTCTATCGCCAACCTTAAACGTCTCAATCGGGGTGCAACACAAACTTCTACACTCCCTTTCTTATTCAACTTCGCAGCATACGATAATCTGCAGTGTACTGGGAGAGAATGTGACTATCATGGAGCAGAAACGATATCATATACTTGACTTCCATAGTTGGAGCAGGTAGATGCCATTGATCTAATGTGCGGCGATTCACAGTGTCCACAATACTCTAGACACACCGGAGGCCTCCGTTAGTCAGTCTGGCATGACCATTGCACCTTTTAAGTGCGAGGTGTTGTTTCAAGAATGACGGGGTTCAGCTCTCACTCGCACCCTTGATGGGGGACGGTTAACGGCGGCCGAGGTGTTCACGTGCTTCGGAAGCTGCATTAGCACCGGTGAAATGTCTGATGAGATCATACAGTGCAAGCTTGTATGACGCTCACCAAAGCAATCTATGATGCAGGGATGCGCTGTATATATGTACGAGGTTGGGTGTACAGTGCAACTGTACGAGCAGACATGTTGTACTGCTGTCAAACCCAACTTCTTCGGGCGGAAGATACTTACAGTGTCCGTTTTCGTTCACGAAGTCTTCCAAGCGCTGTCAGTGTGTCTTCTTGACGGGGAAGATTCAGGCAAAGCGCTGCGCATAATAATCTCATCCCTCTAAGGCAATGCTAGTTTGGAAACGTCTTGCGAACTTCAACTCGCCGCTTGGTGTATCGTGCCCGTTCGAAAGAAATTGCGATCAGGTTAATTTCAAAAACCCACATACACTGCAACATTCAAAACGATCTCAATGATTGTAAACTGGTAGATATAAAGAAGGAAGTAGCCCCTCAGCTTTAAAAAAAACAGAGAGAACAACACGTACCCGTTTGATATGCAGCATCTAAAAGAGAACGGACAAGAACGTTAGTAATTGGGGGGAAAGTTATCGAAAAAGTGCACCTTACACTACATAGAAGAATAAGGACGAAGTTTAAAAAAGAGCATAAATCACACTGACAATGCTTCATGATTCGACCTAACCGCTAGTAACGCGTGTAAACGTTACTAAGCGTCGTCCACCAGAAGACGAAGCGGACAAAACAGATTAAACGGAAATCCGATACAAAACAGCTTGCCATGTGATGTATAACGATAAATGCGAGCTGATCATGAGCCTGGTACCGAAATCGGAACAGAAGCACACAAGATGATCAGGGTTTTATACGACGGTTAATCCAGTACACGAACATGTATCATATGAAAACCTAATTTGGGGTTTTTGGAGTACCCAAATCAACATAAATTACTTGTAGTAGTATATGAGCACATTCGTATATGAGAGACACCAATATAGCTTCCTAACTGTCGTAATTTCATGAAGCACATGAGAAAGAGATTTATAAGTCATGGTTGGGAGAAGGTCTATGGAATGAAATACTCAATTTCAAAAGGAAAGCTAATTAGCCAGCCGACTGGAAAAAACAAACAGTAGACAAGAATCACGGATATTACGCCTAAGAGAGGATAATTAGATGCACGATGTGGCCATAGAAAATACAAAAACATTTTCGGTGCCGTGACCTAAAACAGCTTTCATTGCTTGCCGTCGGGTTCTCGTTCTTGAACTTCTAGCAGATTGTTTATGCATTGTCCACCTTTGAACATCAGTCAGACTTCTTCAATTTGCTTTGTTCCGTTTTGTTGACATTCCGACATGACCGTGTTTACACTTCCTTGAATCGTTGATTTGTACTGACCTATAGCTTTTGTGCAATTCAATGTTTCTTTATTGAACCGATTGGTAAATATCACGCCTTAAAAAATTCTTTTGCATATTTTATGGTTCTGCGATATTCAGGATGAATGGGTGTCCAATTTGATTCTTGTGGATGAGGATAGATGAAAAGTGATCGTGTCTCCTGATGGTCACGCCATGTTCGTGCATTCGTTGTAGACAACATTCGTTCGGTCTGTCCGATGTGGTGTTTTCTGCAGTCATTGTATTTGATGAGGTATAGAACGTTTCCTAAATTAGTGGGTTTGAGTTGTTCCTGTGGTTTTGAGATGCCGCGTGGATGCAGACGTCATGCTGTCAGCTATTGTGCGGATTTGATGTACGGTAGAATACTTCATTTTGCTAACGGATTCGTCGGTTTGAGTCTCCTTTGACTTAATAGCAGAAAGTTCGCGAATATCTGTTGCGAAGAAATACTCGGAGCAGGTGCATTTGTTTCCTTCGGACATAAGCTGAGCCAACTCAAGTCAGACTTAAGAAGATGTAAATGCGGTTAGACAAAAACGACGGAAAAACGAGACAGAGTGAACTGGACAAATGGGATCGTGGTTCAAAGCTGGACTATGCATAACCGATCGGCTGGAAGTTCAAGAATGAAGAGTTGATCGGCCCAATCACGGATCAAGGTTCAATAGTAGCTGAAAGTGACCAATGTAACTTCCAATCAAAAGGTCAAGCCTACAGGAGGTGACCGATAAGGATCCCGGTGAAACAAACAACCAGAATTCACGCTCAAAGGTCAACTCAGTTTCGTGCATAAGAGATGTTCATTAGACTTTACCAACCTACTTACTCAGGTTCCAACGAACTGGTATAATCTCGTTTGATGATGAAACGTCTGCAACCTAAGTGTCCAGTATGGCGAAAGACCGAATATTGAAACAACGAGGTTCGAAATTAAGTCAATAGAGTCATGGGCAAAATGGTCAGCAGTTGGACTTAAGTGGTCAAACTGAAAATTATCAAGCTATATTCCAATATAATTGAGAAACTCGGTGAATGTGCCCGGGAGCTGTGCGCCGATTCTTTCTCTTCAACAACCATTAATTGTGTATAGCAGCTTACGTACGGTGGAATTCCTAAGTGACATTGTCAGATTAGAAATCGTTTTGAAGGACACGACGCATTTCTGTAATTAACGTGATTACCCGTCATTATTTGTTAGGAAGAGCGTATACCTCGTATGATGCAACACGGACAGCCCGCGGAACTTTAGTCCGTGAGTTCATAATCGGTAAGGAAAGGCAAGTTGAAGATCGAGTAATTACACAACAATGAAAGATCAAACAGGCAACGCTGATGTATATCCTCATCAGCCCATCACGCCCTTATTTGGGGATAAACGGACCAACAACATTTATGGTCGGCGTGAGATAAGATACAGTACAAAGTTGGAATTATTGACTCCGATGTAAAGAAGACTCATATTCCGAATATAAGCGTTCAATCAACTCTTTTCGTTTCATCCTATGTAACAGTATGCAAATACTTGTATCGTGCGATGCACTGGATACACTTGACACATTTTTGGTGTGTACCAAGAGAAAAACGACAATCGTTTTCCCAAATGAGAAAAGGTAGTATTCGTTGGCTCACTTGTGAGGAACGCGTGAAACAACTATTTATGTAACATAGATGTTCAAGTACACTGGAACCTGAGTTGACAGTGACGAGTGAACAAGTCGGAGAAGCCATTATGCGGATATTCAGTAGAATATTTCAAAGGATCCGCAGGGTATGATGAAAGCCCGCAGCCAGTGAATCGCAAGCAACACAAGCGAACCATTGCTGAGAGAAATCAGTCCAACGAGTTAGAAAAGAAGGGAAAAATTAGCAATAAATACCAGTCAAACGGGCACAATCGGTCAAAAGTGCACATAATATTTAAGTTTTGGGTACCATTACGTCGTGGGCCGCAAACCCGAAGTTATAGAACAAGTGCACCATGGGTGATTAGGTCGCACAATAAAAACGTTGCCCGCCTTGATGATTTTCCGCAAAAATAACGGTGAATTGAGTGTGAGATACAATGCCGTTCGAACAGCATACACTAGAAGAGAGCTACTCGTCAGACGGTCACGTGACGTGATGACCGTGGAGTCCGACACTAGTGGCGGGAATGCCAGAGCATGCCAAAGAAATGTTCAGTCATCTGTTATTTACCCGTGTGCGCACAGCCGGAGGGTTTGTAAAAATACAAAATAAGCAACTATTTACATAATTCCCTATGACAACCATTCAAAACGATCACTTTTCTGCAGGGAGGGGAACCACTGTAGAAGGAGAATCACTGAGCTAGAGGAGGAATTTTCTAGGAATACGCGGACCGTGTCTCTGTTAACGAGAAGTGTGAAAGTGAGTCAGTAAAGGCGTAGATTACTCCTCAGAAAACCCAATGGGCAACTTGCCAGCAACCGCCTTGACATCCGTCCGCAGAAGCGGAAATATGGACGTCAAAGTGGAGAAGGAAGGAGTGGCTTTTGAGTTCGGAATGAGCCGCTTCACACAGCTACAGTGTAGTGAGAATAAAACCAAGGTGGACAAAGATCGCGGCTCCTCAGATGCGGAACACTCTTCCCTTAGATTATTAAGTCCAGAAGTCACACAAAAAATCGTTCCAGGATGTACTAGTTTGGAGCAATGCTTCATATAGGTAAGGAAGGAGACGAAACAAACTTATTCGCATGCACACTTTGGAACTCCAAGCTACGATGGTGTATTTTAATTAAAATGAGGGCCCAATGAATTTACATAGAAAGAACAAACCAGCAGACGAATTGTCCGTGCAATTATATATCTGGAAAACATCTGCATATTTGACAAGATTATTCGCTTAGTGAACCGCAAAAACAGACACTCAGGTCAGTGTAGAATGAACTGATGAAACCCCTATCCGAGGAGCAAACGTCACCACCGATGAGCAGGCTATGCCATTTGGAGATCGCTACCTCTTCAACCATCATCCAAATGCGCGAACTATGGAAACAAGGGTCATCTTTGTTGACAATGCTGCTTCATTCTACCGATGGAAAGTGCAAATGTACATCAGGAAACAAGATGGGTGAAAACCGAGGGGTCTGAATTGCCTTGTACAACATGCAATGACCCTCTGATTGCATAAGTTGCGATAATTTCTTTACTGTAGGCTCCTCAAGAAGAAAATTGTTAGGAGGCAAACTCACCAAAACAATCCAGTCAGGACATCGGTGACGGCTGAGGAAACCAGTCATCATTTCAAACCATCCAGGGCCGTGGTGACGGCTGACGAAATCAGACAGCTACAAAGCACTCGGGGGGCACGTCGGAATGACAAACAGGATACGTGCAAGTGAGTGGGGGTGTCACGCAAGCCCGAGAAACTAACGCCTATGGATTTGGCCTCACTTGGCCACTTGGAAGCGAAGTGGCCTAGACAAGTGGGCAGTGACATATCACCATTTCATGATATATATTTACAGGCATTTCATTCATTTGGTCGAACTGGTTTTCGGCAATACAGCGTGTTTACCGCAACCGTGTCTTTCTTGTGTCCGCACAAGTTAGACTATGGGAAGCCGCATAGCAGGAACCCAGGTCTAGCAGTCAAGCAGTATTAGAACGTTTGGTAAAGGAAAGGCGCGTTACATCAAAAATAATCGTTGGAGGAGTGGTAAAGAGGTTATAGACACCGCCTCAACTGCTGCTAAAAGAATGCAGCCATTGTGAATGCATCACGGAGGGACGGAAGAGACTGACGACTGCAACCAGGAACAGAAATAATAATGTATGATGATATGGTGAATGAAAGGGTGGGTAAGTTGGACAAGCGTGCGACTGGTTGTAGCTGTAAATAAACGACCTGGCGTTGATCACTGCCTACATATTTGAAACTTTTGGATACCTCAACTAAAAATGTGTTTCTCATCCGAATCACACCGAATGCAACTTGGAAGATAAGGGTACGTCATAGAAGAAGACACTCTTGAAGAGCCTAATAAAGTGTTGGTAAGACTTGAAATCCAGAGCAAAAACGGCCTCCGTGATTGCTGAATTCTGGCACTCATCGTGAGGAGGATGTCAGTGTTCCATACATCCGCCCCGCTGAAACATGTAATCAGACGGAACAATGAAAACCACAGTGAAGATGTGTTGTTGACGACTACAAACTTTGAATTAAAGCCAGGTATTCTCGAACATCTTGTGTGTAACAGCAAAAAACGCGTGTCGTACGGGATGCATTGGTCGCAACGTGGAGTGTAGGGCAGTTTCTATGGCATCCGCGCCTACCGTTGTCCATACGTCACCTGTCTACCTGTACACCCGTATGTGTCTCTCTCTTTCTCACCCCGGCCCTGAACGATTCAATCGTGTTACTCATACAATCGATTGGGTGACTACTTGTCTTATCTACGTCTCATCATAATTCTAATGTCATTCTCTCGTGTTCGATAAAGCTACGCGCTATTTCCGCCACGTGTTCTCATTCTACTCTGGGCCGACTACGTGTCATGGCTCGCAGTTTAACGTGGTTCTAAAGTGTAACAGTTTCAAATAGTAAGATATCCGCACCAAATGTAGTACGAATGAAGTTGAATAGTTTGGGCGTCGTGTTTAACATGTTATTGATAAACAGATTAGGAATAACACAACGTTTCGAGCAAGTTGTAATACCCTACGTTTCAACCACCTCGGATGGCCTTCCTCACCAGCTCGCCAGCTACATTGGAGAGACAAGTAGACAACTGAAAGTACGTGTTGCCGAACACAAGAGGCACGCAAGGTTTCCTCCTAAACACGCCTATCAATTTCAGAGGCTAGAGAAGGATTCGGCCATCGCACCACATGCACTGTCAGAGAATCACAACGTAGGTTTCGATCAAGCTCGAGTGATCCACAAGGGTCTAGCTTCCTATGCGGAGCGGTGCTGTGCTGAAGCTCTCACCATTTACACAGCGCAATGATAGCAAACCCCTGTCTTCAGTGTGGCGTGGATGGATAAACAGCACCAGACACGGACGCGTCTTATCTACATCTGTCTCACCCCCACTTAGTGGGCAAAGGATTAGACCAATCCGGTCAGATGCACCACAAATTGACCTAACCACGGCAAATCCCATGTGACCTCTGTTCCTCTGTCAAGGTGATTTCGATTACAACACTNGTGGTTAACACTAATGCTTAACTGCCACACAACCATGAAGAAACAGCAAACCCTATAAAGAAAGAGAGAAGGAAAAAGAAGGGGACGGGAAGGGACCTAACTACTGAAAATGACTACGTCCATATTCAAACATTCAGCATCAAGGTGCCTACACCTTGCAAACAACACAACCGATCTGTTTATTAGTTTCAAATAGGGCTTTTTATGCAGATGAGTTTCGTAAGGCACTGGTATAGTCTCAAATCGGGAACGGTAAACAACACAAAAACCTGATTTTTACAGCCCTACAGAGGATAATGCTAGTGCCTCAACCACTTACCCGACTGACCAGAACAGCCAGTGTGCCTCGCCAAAAGTGAAGCAATACTGTTTCATATGTATATCTGTGTTGGGTTTGTTGACCAACAGTAGTGAACATTTAAGAGTGAAACCGGTAACAACAAGAGGAATCAGTGTACACTCAAGAAGGAACACGTGTATCAGGCGAAAAACGAAAGAAATCTGCAAGACAAACTGAAAAATCCAGTTCCGTGGTTGATGCGTAGATAAGCCCCAATTTGTGCGCACAATCTCGTTCAATTGCTTTTAAACTATGCCAATTCTGTTACTTCAAACAGCTATTAAAACTTTGTTACATTGTAGCGAATCAAGAGGAACACGATGTAGCACGATAACAATTTCAAAACACCACATCGCATTGAATACGTTTATCACAGCCAAATGGATGTGTTGGCCATGTATATCGTGTGTATAGCTAGCAGTCAACCCACAAGTGTAATACTACGTAATTTGTATTTTCATCAAGACCTAGTAATGTTACGTGCCCATTAGATCCTCATCACGAAATAATGGATATCACAAAAAATATCTAAAAGTAAACAAGCACAATATTGTTGCCAGTTCCTAATTCACATACGCCTTTTACTCGCAAATTCAGCTGTCAAATGTCGGGACCAATGATAGCGACAGCCATGGGTTCTTCACAGAATGGGTAATGCCGACTGTTCAGATTGGTTTGATAATCTAACCAAAATTCTGTATATGGTTTTGAAAGTTAAAGTGTCCTCATGTGGACAGATTGCTGATGACTTCAGCATTATCAGTTGAGAAGACTCTAAATCTCGGAATCAGATAGATCTATCAGTCGCCCCATTAAAAAGTAACGGCAGACTGCAGGATCGCTCTTGATAGAGATCGTTAATAATAGTTTATTTACTGAACTGAAGACAAATCACAACTTAATTCACTTTTTTCAGCTTGTATTCCATTGTTGCATTTGTGGGCAATTATAGTCAATGAAGAGACGATGAGTATAACTCAAATAGACGGTCACCTGCTAAACTCTGAATGTGTCAGAGCAATCGCATACCGCTTCTGGTGAAGAATGTAGACGAAACGAGCGCAGAGTAAAACAGGGACAAGATGCGACCATAGTTTTATGCAAATGAACAAAAAAATCCGATAGTGTCATTCACAGGAGAGAGGTACTGAGACAACGTCAGCTGTCCGTACTTAGAAATTCGTTGAATAATGCACAACTCAAAACTACCTAGGCAATAATTATGTATGAATCCGTCGGGAACGAAAGCCGGGGTTACCTTCCGTCATTGTAAAAAGTGGAACTGAAAAACTCAACCCGATGGCGAAAACAGGACTCTCCGGATACCGAACATGGAGGTGTTTCTATGCGTTGTAAGGCAGTGAAAATGGATTCACGTATTACGGAAATATTCGGTGACTGGACCAGGTTTGCATACAGTGCGTATGACATATTCGGTATGACGAATCAATAAGGTTGGGCGGATGAACGGCTGTGATGGTTTCAGGCAGACACACCCAATCAAACAAATTTACCGTAGCAAGAGCACAAAGCCGACTGGCTAGATGTGGAAAAGAGTGGATTTCGGTCTTCTATTTGATTACCACCATAAATTTAATCAGAACTGCCTTAATGCATGAGAGCAGAATGTGATGATGTATGTTGGTAAGGAATCCAATGAAAAACTACGGGTTTTGGTTCTGTTACAGCTACGGGATTGAAAAAAACTGTCTGCACTGGATGACAAGCAATAGCGGTAAAGTTATGCAGAGACATTGATTGCCAGTTAAACAGTCACATATGCCAACGACAGTCAACAGCCAACAAAACTATGATCCAATGTGTGCAACGTTATTAAAATATTACGGCCGTTACACGGCTTACATGTGATGAACTGGCCAGCCCATGGTCCTGACCTAAACACAGGTGAACATCTTTGGAGCATAATTGCAAGCGAATATACGGTCTTACGGTCTTGCTCAAAGAACGAAATAGTGTAATCAGAACACGATTATGCTTGATTCTCCTGTAAAGAGTATCCCGAAGAGTTGCATAACGGCTATTAAGTGCTACCAAACAGGAAAATAGACGAGGTGGACCTACGATTGCCACTGAGGTTTTCCGATCCTTGTCGGAACTCTTCAAAAACAAATATTTTTGTCCCGTTTGTTAAATTCGGATGTAAATCGGGCTCTAGCGTTTAGACTCTATAAATGAGTTAGATGGGTCGAAAAAATTAATGGCGGCAAAGGCTGGATGTCTTCAGGAGTGTGGCGCGAAGTGAACATAGTACGAAATAGATCTCATTGAAACCTAGACACACAGATGGTTAAAAGCGGAAAGACTAACGAGGTTCGTACGTTGTGCGAGGGTGTACTGACCTGCGGCCGCATTGTTCCAACGAGTCAAAACGACGGTTCGATTAGCAGTCACCGTGATCACGGCCGGGTGTGACAAACCAGTGATGTTGTCCGTCTGGCTGGCCACGAAAACCACCGGCGCGTTAGAGTAGAACTTGTAGATCATGCACACCTCCTCGGCCAATGGTGTGAACACGAGTGGATCTAAGTGGAGAGCTGAGTTTCGATGAGGGTGTGGACTACGGAGCAGTTGAGATGGTGTTTGGCCGAAACTTTGAATCTGGTCCTGTACAGCTTGAACAAGAAGAGGGTCGGTGAGCTACAAGATAAAAGACCGGGTAGACATACACAGTATGAGGAAGAAAAGGTGTTCGTGGGGGAAATTCAATTGAAACTATTGAACTTATTCAACATGAGCTTGAGAACAAAAAAATCGCGCAAAGTCAAAACAAAACCCACCCGCATGTGAGACCGCCCAAGCACAGTATTTTCGAAGAACAACATGTAATCTGCTCAAGGATGGATGAGCTCAAGTGTAGGTAATCAAAACAGATAAACGGCCAATAAAAATTGTATGATACGTGTGCGAAAAAGGCTAGTCACGGCCAGCTAACAAACGTGCTAGATAGGGAATTGTCTAATTCCTGTAAAACGAATAGTGTGTACATAACCAGTTTGGTTCCGGAGTGTTCAAGAAAGGGAAGCGGACTTGGTCAGAAAAAAAGATGGGATCCGAGAGGATTGTTTCAGTAAACCTGTAATAAGCAATGCATTGTCTGAGAAAATTAGTCAAGATGGTCTTATCACGATTATCGTATAGAAATTGAGTGCAAGCCCAAGACAAAGAAATGAGCATAGTTACAAAAAGGAAGCAAACGAAAGTGAAAACGAGTGAAGAAAAGTGTATAACGACTAAAAGAGAAAACTCTTCGTCTGTTTCGCAACGCACACACTTGAAATTTTGTTGCTATTGTGACTTCTGTTATTTTTTGAAGAAGTATACTGGCGGTCAAAGAGGGACAGGATGATACATAAAACAGCATTCTCATTACTTGCACCTAGTGATACCCAACATTTTTAAATTCCCAATAATGAGACTCGATAAGACTGACAGAGGCTAGACTTGATGCTAGTTTTCATGAGCAACTATGCCAAGTAACGGGATGTTCACAGTATCTTTAATCCAGTCAAAACCGAGGAATGTAACTAACGGCGCGGTATAACAAACACATGTAAGACCTGTCTGAACACCCCTAAATGACAAAAATGAACTGATTCACACAACTAGAGGCATACTGTGCCCAAACACGTTGCCGTAATAGATTGCTATCCACGTTCTGCTCTTACCATACACAGGCAATAGTCCGCACAAAACGACTAGCAAAAGCAGATAGCCTACGAACATCACGAACGCAGAGCAGTCAGGCTTCTCAACCGTAGAGCAGTCGTACAGTAAGCCTTCCATTTTAAAAGTAGACAGAAGTGAAGTCGGTGCCAAAGATAGTCTATATCGTAAAACGCCAACCGAGCATCAAAGATAAGTAGGGAGATCTCTCCTTTGACATCATCAGTAACTGCCACATAGCTTTCAAGGCAAACAAAATGTGTGGAGGAATCAAAACCACCACCACCGAAAGTAAGTGTAGGCATGGGAATCTGTAAACTTTGAAAGAGGATCTCCCATACAGACGGCGCAAACCGCGTACTGTAGCGTGATACTTCAATTGTCAAACGATCTGACGCTATATGGACTAAGTGTGGGCAGTTATCAAGTCATCATTACATCAAACGAACGTTTCCAGTGATCACGTTATGGGATTAATCCATACCGAAACCAACGTTGATTTCCACACTGTGTGAAATATCAATCGAGAAGGCCAGCAGTTTGGAATACGCTACCGCAAAGACTGCAACAGCATGAACTGAGGTTGGAGCAACGATTGAACTGTATAGCTTATTTGAAAGGAAAATATTGAATAATTGAATTGTACCTTCCAACGCAAGCACACAAGTATAGTGTTTGCTTCCATACAACACTCTAAGAAAGCGATAACCATAACTGAATGTTGAGTGTTCGGTTGCATATTACACATCTGAGAAAATATAAACCATAGGTTACATGGGGTTAAAGTAAACATCATAAAGTTACAATCAATATTTCTTTCATTTGCAGCACAATACCAATGGATATAATACTCATAAGAAGGTTGAAAAAGTAATCACTGAAGTGATTACGACATGTGCAATGGTTAACTTTTACGCGATAAATGTTCCAAGTTGGGGGACAGATTCAGAGTGCTTCAGCAGTGACATAATCAGGAGAGTAAAGCAGCAGATCACAAACAAACCCCGTACAAACTACGTGGGTATCAATTGAGTTACTTGTCTAGTGATGGGCATCAGGCTGCTGTACTAAAACAACACACCGTTTTACGATCATCCTTGCGATTAAACGTTGGCTCATCACCCTGATTACCTTACAGTGACTATACTGCATGAGTGTGTGAAAAGTGTCTCACTTGTTTGAACAGTGATATAAATTGGATTATCACAAACGTGATAGTGTGCATCTGTCAGCTTATCAGAAAAGTACACCTCAGATTCCAGGCGTCCGAGGTTCATAACTCTATATCAGGTTGGATGCAATGTTAGAAAGTGAACGGAAGACAATATTCGTCTTACAATTTCTAAACGTATTGCAATCTTTGTTTCCTGAACGCAACGTCCTTACACCCTTTAAATGCCATACCTCACTAAATTACTAACAGTAATAACTATATACAATAATTAAAGAAATGCAGCACGAAGCTAATAATACCTGCATAAGTATGGTACAACCAAGTCAGCTCATCGAAATCACATTAGACGTCATTCAGATACTCATTTTCTGAAGTTCGGAGCTTCGCCTTCCGTTTAATTTCCCATTATTACCACCCTAGGGGCGATATAGTCGGTAAGTGAAAATAGTGGTAAAACACACAAAACCAGCTAAAACGCTTATTTCATTGAAATAGTATTCGTATAGTCGTTAACGAGACAAATCAGTATGACGATTTATGCTCCTCATCACGTGCACACTGTCAGCTCAGTGTGTGACCTGTTCACTATGTATTTCATCTGCAGGAGGAGGTCATTTTAGGTTGTGACCGGGAATCTGATCATTGGTGGACATTACACCAGCGATTTATCCACTACCAACTCAACAAAGCTTATTATATTTCAAACAGAGACCGGTTATTATCATTAGCAGCCAGTTGTAGTGTTGTGATCGCTGCCTTAGAAGTCCGCGTGAGAAGTTATTTATTGCACGAAATCCATAACAAGTTAAGTAAAAACACAGAACAAATTGAACATCATACATACTTGATCACAGTCTTTGCATTCAGATACACCTTTCGACTAGCTCATTTCGAAGAGAAGCACTAGACCCCAGTGTCGCTTTTCTTTAAGCTCGTCAATAGTGCATACCCTTGTCCGTATCAGAGTTACACTGTGACTTTCTTGCTTGCGAGACTAGTGTGTTGACTACAACGCCAGTAACTTCACTCATGTACATAGCTCACGTATATCCGCACCCATCGGACAGCAGTGCGTGGCCATTTGCTTCGGTGACACGTACTACATAATACACACATACGGTACGGATAATCGCACCTGATCCCTCGTCTTCCTGGAGCTGGCACACGCTCTTCAGTTCTCAAGCGTACTTGCCACACCACCCACAAACGAAAGTACACGTTACACAACGATAATATTTTAGATTTTGCATTCGGAAGAAGTTCCCAAACAAGTCTGGTATACCAGTTGGGATTCCAACTCGGAGCAACGATGACGGGACCGTTGCCAACCACGCGTTTTGACTAGTCTTTTAACTGAACGAGACAAATTGCTACAGCTGGAACAATCAAATGTACAGTATATAAGTGATCGGATTAAAATCGATCCACTAGAAAGCATCACATGGCAACACGACGTAATGATACGATGAAAAGAAAATGTAAAATCAACCTACTGAAAAAAATGTATCATTCGCATCAAGTTCATGCGACCATTTAAAACAGTCAGCATCCTGTTTATGTGAACGCTTGTATTAATCCATTCAACACTAGGACAATAAATCACGAGAATAATAAGCACAGTATTCTCTCCGACAAAAAATATCTCCCACGGGGAAAGTGAGGGCATTTCTTGTTGGAAAGAGAGCATTTCATTACATGAAATTCATCTCGGTGTGCTAGACAATGCTCTTTTGTCGGAAACTGAGCACGATTCGCATCGGTTTAATGAAGACCTCTTGGTATGTTAAAATATTACAGATCATCTGAAAGTATGTTACAAACACTCCCCTCTACAATCTGCTATGACGGCTACGTGAACGTCACACAATAAGAAGGCATTATACGTTCGAGTAAACACCTGCGTGGCACTCTGAACCAAGGGCAAAAAAGAAACCAGTTGGCTTCGTTTAATAAATTTGAAGCACTGAACACATTTGATCCAACTCATCAAGAAAGCCAAAAAGGCAAATGCTGCGAAGCCCTATCATTTAATTTATTCGCGTCAGTCGCACAAACAAAGGCCATTAATTATATGCCACAAGGACGTAGCAACACAAACTGCAAATAAACATGACGCATGCTCATGAGATCCGAGTCAGCTCCAGGAAAATGATGCCGACTGCGTCAGCATCTCTGGTGCGCGAGGGGATAGTCTAGAAAGAAGAGGTGTTCGGGATGTCGCATACCCCCAAAAAGCTGTCCACTAACTGGAATGAGCATTTACCGTCTTTTTTGTAAAGCCGAATTCTTTTGATGTACCATCATTTTTTTTTACCTATGGCGCTGACTCAGATACTGGACGCTAGTTCGCTTGTTTTTTCACCCGATGGCTTGACGAGCTATAAAAACGCAAGAGCTGCATTTTTTACTTGGACTTCGGCTTTTCGGCACTTTGACTTCGGCACCCGGAACTTCGGGCTGAGACAATAAACGCTCTTTTCGGGAGAGCAGTGTTTTTCCTTCGCAGTCGGCTTTGTGGGAATCGGCTCTTCGGTGTAAAACAGTGCGTACCATATCACTGCGTCGTAGGAATCGTTCCAGCTCAATCGCATCCACTCGGTCGTACCGCGTTATTACTGATAGTCTATAGTGCTTGATCAGCATGACTTCCGGGAACGCCAACAGTTTCGGGTTTCGATTACACAACAACAAAGTGGACAGTGTTAATACATCAATAAATTGATCTGTATTCAAGATGTGCCTAGCTACTGCAGATGAGGTGCTCGTGTTTACTGAGCCATCGTGTTCAGCAACCACCTAGGGATGCGTTCTGTTGTCCGAGATTGTAAATTCAAGTCCGTCCTACCAATATATTTGTAATCGCAACCTGCGGGTGAAGTTGTAAATTAGAGGACAGGTAGAGTGAGCCGTTTGACCTGAAACACGGAAGATGTAATGCCTAGAGAACGACAGTCGTAATTCAGTAGCTAGATAAGTATGATTTGAAAGTCGACCACAACCTCCTTATATATTGGTTACAATGTGACCAATCGTAAGAGTAAAATTTGACTAAAGTTGTTTTTTTGGAAGTCGCATGAGATGGAATTTTGATCATCACAAGCCTGTGGTGAATTTCTTTGAAATTTCCCGGATAACTATTAACTAGTAAAACGTTCTTCAGAAATTCTTCTTTCCTGATGTTACTACCATCAGCATAGATTTATCCGGTCTTACAATGTCTATCTGAATGCGAACGCTGCGAACAAATGTGTGATGGTCAGCTTGAAAATAAACCAAATCCCCGACTACTCATCAGTAACAAACGAACCGTAAAAAAAAACGTAGCAACATCTGTCATTTTCCCGCCTCGACAAAGCATTCAATGCTGAACTGTTCAGTATTTGGTAGCTTGAAGCAAGATGCTTCCATGGGAACAGGGTGCGAGGTATAAACAAGATGCAGATGACCTTGACACGAACCCGAAAGCTCACGACTAGCAGAACAACACTACAACCACTGGCTTATCTAGACCTCAGGATCATAGCGCAAACGATAAGATGAGGAAGATGAATGTATATCAGGAGATGTCATTCGGTTGCAGTTACTGTTTTGAGAATCGGCTCATACTTGGTGAAGTGTATTTCGTTTCTATCTGGTCTCCGAGAGATGTGTCTCGAACTCATATTGTAACTGGACCAACTGAGTTAATAAATTCAGGTTCTCAGATTCAAAAAAACAAGAAAGATCAATAACCATTTCTGATGGAAGACAATCAGTACACTGACCTTGCTCCAATCTACACTCCCTTCATAGGTCAGATGATGAAAGACGTTTGTGGCCAGAACCGCTTCAGGTCCTCTTTGTTTGTAGCCAAAAATGAGATCAATCCAGTGGTGCAGTTGGCAAGAGACTAATTCTGATTCGAGAGCCTATGAATTCAACAAAATAATCGCATTACAATGTGAACTGATAAACACGGAAGCAAAAAAGTAGGACAGGTCATCGAAAGACTCAAATAAAAGACTTCCTAAGTAGTGTGTGACCAATGTATACGGGTTCCTAGAAAGTTTCCTTCTTTTAAAAAAAGACTTTTAACATTTCATGATTTAAGTAATTCGAAGTTGGCGAGAAGTCCTAACTGTGAGATCATCGATTGGAATTATCAGTACAGGTATTGTGTTTACATTCGGGACGAACAGATGACCTGAGCGCTATTCACAAGCTAATACGGTTGAAAATTTGCATATGATGAAAAGGTCACGTATGACTTTAGATCAATGGCCCAATAGTCAACAGCATTTTATCAAGCGAATACGGTCGGAATGCAAATTCTGGTCACGTTAAAAATATTCGGTAGCGACGACCTCAAACAACAGCGAAACTTGGGCCTAAGGATTCTTTTTAAAGGGGGCTGGTGAAAATCTTCATACGGACATAACAGCTGCAATCAACTGTGGGAGTCGTTCAACCTACAGCAACCAAGCACTTATACTGCTCATCAGCGACCAAAACACAATTAAAGTTGTTTTTCTTCTAGCTTGGGAAGAATTCTCAGTAGTTGGGTCACTGACTGGAGTTAATAGAACAGTTACCGTGACTCTTCCCGAGGCGATCAGGTAATCTCAGCATTACGCACAGACGAGTGTGACCGAGCGTTTCTGTAGGAAAATTCAGTTGTGCCTAGTGTGAGGTCAGTGGCACAGTAGTCAAAACACTTGTTCTATGAAGGCGTGACTGGAGCTCAACTGCTGATCGTGGCGAAGATATGCACCACTGACGAGTTCCCATAGGAGCAAAACTCGAAGTTAAAACTTCTTTTCGAAAGGGGTTAGCAAAACGGTCTATGTGAATGCATATGCTGCAATCAAATGCGACCGATCTCCTATGTGTAGCCCAAATAACTCATAATGGGCAATCGTACAAAATTCGACGCGAACATTTATGAACGTAGAGTTCTTTAGGGTTTCAAGTCACATATTATGGGGAGCTTTCGGAATCGGTTGCAGCATCGTTATGTTCACTTAATGCGGTTAGAAGAAGCGAGATTGTTGGTAGATCGAGTGCAAACATCCTTTCGAAATAAAATTGATGAGACTCATGAAATAATGATAACCGTTTGTGTATTTCCTATGAATTGTGATCCACATGCAACCACGGTGGTTTCTTATACACATTTCAGCTATCTATTGTAGCGCTCACACTTACACTGTGGAATGAATAAAGCCTTTCTGGAATATCGCTGTTCTCTACAGCTGCTGACACTTTGTTCATCGGCTACTTCGCACACAGATTCCCGATGTCGGCTAAGTACGATAGACTCCTCAAAACAAGGAACCACTGATAACACAAGCTTACCAACTTTCTTTTATCCACTCAACATAACGCGTAGAGAAGACCCGATAGTGAAAATTCGAAACTTCGGTGGATTCGAGCTAGTGACAGAAGAAACGTGCGCACACAAACTAATTACACTGAGCCATCATTCTTGGAACCTACTCTGGAGTGAGAATCGTTTGAAGTAGCCATAACTCCTTGTGGTGGAAATCTAACCGATTCACCGCTTATCCAAACCCCGATGCAACAGAAGATGTGACAAACAGCCAATCCAAATATCGCGTTAAAGATACAACATCAGGATTGGACGAACGGCCTCAGTGTTGTGCCTTCCGGTATTCGCCAATTTGTTTGTTCCGTATTCCACCAGTTAACGTACAGTTTACGACTTTGCATGTACTGATATCATCAGCCAATGACAGGTTGTGATTTCTTGAATACCGTTGTACATCCATGAAATTCGGCCTCTCAACTCAACTGCTTAATGCTACCAGTACCAGATCCTCTCCTTGTTACTTGCGTGAGAGGTTCCAATTCAAGTACAATTTCTACGGCTATTCGAAGTCCCTGATTCCGAGTATCATACTACTCACCAGTCTTTAATAATAACCAAAAAAATGAAAAGACATTCGCAGTGCTGAAACCGTTATCCTTTTTAAAAATTCTGCTCTTTACTTGTTAGTGCAACCAACGGGTTCATTTCCTAGATAGATAAAATAAGCTTAGCATCAAACGAGGTACAAATACCCAGCCTAAAAATTATAAAACGGTAGTATCCGACTCGACCCTGGTCGTCTTAAACCCCGCGAGAAAGTGGCTCTTCTGGAAGATTTGAAATCTTAGAAAGAATCGCCCAATTTCCAAATTTCCTGATAGAATACACATAGTGTGGTGGTGGTTTGAAGACGAATAAAGAACCAAGAAGATGACAAGTTAGACGAGAACGTGAGCAACCCCACCGTAATCATTGTTTCTTTTTTAATGGAGTGAGACACTCTGCCCACCAATGCCTGAACAGACGTTATCCTTCTTGTTTTTTTGTGGTAACGGGTTGTCATGGAGGGAAACGTGTGATTCGACTGACACACAGATGTTCGAATGGGACGAGAAGGCGTGTTCGGAATAGTACGACGATACGGGAATCTGTGACGGATTTCATTCGAGCCTGTCCCTATTGCTAACAAAACCAACAGAAAATGACAACGCCGCCGAAGCAATCTACCGTAGCACAACAGACCACGCACACAAGGGGCATAGAGATTTTTGGTCCACTCCCATTAAGTTCAAATGGAAATCGCTACATAACTGTCATGATTGACCACTTCACGAGGCGTGGAAGCCATTCTAACAGCAGACCAAACGAGCAGAACGGTTGTACACGCTTTCACGAACAGTGTTTTGGCCCGCCCTGGAGTACAGCAGAGAGTCATCACGAGCCAAGGTCTGCGTTTTAAGGGGCGCAGTTTCAGGTGTTACAGAATTGGGGAATTCAGCGGCTAAGAGTGTTGTCGTACCATCTACAAACGAACGGGTTGACGCAGCGGTTCAATCATACAATCGCGGAATGGCTGAATAGTGGAGGCAATAACTAGGGAGAGGGACTACCGGATGTTTTGTTTGGATACCGCACGACGAAGCATGCAAAAACTGAGCTCACCATTTAAGCTGACATACGAGAGGAAGTCAAGGATTCTGTTTGATGTCTGTGTCAGGAGACAAAGAGGGGCAACTAATACTGCAGGAACGATGACACTTGCAAAACCGTGCGCTTGAACGGACAACAGAAAGCAAACGCCGAAGCAAACAAAGATATGACGTGAAGTACAAAACACATAAACGATGCCAGCTTAGAATCGGAGACCAATTGAAATTAAGAGACTACGGCTGACCAGAAACATCCCACTCAGGTGCAGGCAAATTTACAAGGCGAGGGAAAGGAGATTTACGATCACGAACCACAGGAATACGAGCTTCCAAATAAATCAAGGTTTTCATGGGGGATGGACCAATGCTGTACACTTGGCACCTAACACAATCGCGGCAAGTTCCTTGAAGGATAGGCGAGTGTGGTGGATTATCAAACCGGAGGCGCGAGTAGTCCAAGTGTCGGCGGAATACCTCAACGCGGGAGAAGTACATCCGAAAGCCCAACACGAGCGGATCTAGGACAGCATGGGCGACCAGGTGAGCCATCGTTCAAAAGGACCGGACCAAAGGACGAGACATAGCAGGCAAAGTGGGATGGATGGCCATATAGGGGGCACGATTATTCCAACACTTGGAGAGATATCTCGACACGGTCGTAGAATGCGGTCAAAGCCCACAATGGATAGATTGCGTACAACATGAGCGACTGGACGAGTCATCGTCCAACGAGATCTGATTAACGGATGAGGAATGGCAGGCGGAATATCACCCACCCACCCCAGACAGAAGGTGTCGGCCACACACACAAACAGAGCCGAAGTGCACACGATGTGTGAGCAGAAACTGCGGGTGCTGTGGGCCGGGATTCCGGTTCATACACGCGAGAGCGCGCGTGGCATGACAATCAGCGAGTTGGACAATAATGATCGTACTTTATTGAACGCCTTTTCTCTACAATAGTGGTACACAAGACATTCCCCACTCCAGACCCCGAGAAATAAACGTCCGAAGATTTATAGTAAAGAGTTGCTAAGTTGGCTCTCATGACTGTTAACCCGGATGCCTAGTTGGTGACAGAAAACGAGGCGCCGGGCATCCCAGACGCCGCCCTCTAGAATGAGAATGATAGGCCCGTATCCTCTCTCTCTCTCTCTCTCTAGAACGCTGAGACCGACAGAAAGACATTACCCTATCATTGAGAAAAGAGTACATAACTGAAGAGATCATACATAAATAGAAACATCTCCGTGCTAACAATCATAAGTCAATCACAGTTCAACGATTGGTGACCTCCGTAGATAAATGAGAAGTGACAAGATTCGAAGGTGTCACTCCCGAGTACTTCTGTCATTTATTGACCAGAACGAGACAACCCAGCCGTGGACTCGCTCACTCGCAGCCACTTTGGAGGGCCGCTCATAACAGCTAAGAAAGAACTCCATAAATCACTCTGTCGTACTGAGGTCTCTCGAGCCGTCCATCTTAATGGCCCCAGGAATTTGCTCATTCCGTCGAAGAACTGAGGAGTGCAACTTCAAGGTACCAAATATGTTGCCGGGTGGATAGACATAACGTTAATTAGTCACCCGAATTGTCGAACGGAGTTGAGCAGTGATCTCAAAGGGCCCTTATCTTGAATACCTGCAAATAAACCCCTGCTAACGTCGGTTAATGAGTACTAACGCTTTTCATTTTTCTTTCCTACCGAGATCTAGACATTGAAATGGAGATCAAGTGCCTGTCATCTTACCGCTACCTCCGGTATACCTGTTAGATCGACAGTTCTTTCGTTCTTCGCTCAAAAAAACAGATGCAACTAGCAGGACAGTTCCGTGATAACGTGTGCGCTGAACGTCCTAATGGAATACTATGGAAAATCAATCAACATGTTCCGGAATCAAGGAAATTATCTATTGATCGATAGCTGGACGTTCTCAATGACGCCACAGATTGTACTTGTTCTCACTCGTGTGAAGCTGAAGATTAGAATCCTCACGAATCTCCGTCTGGTTAGACTCACATATCAACTTCCGGTACAGCACTCCATGTACCATTCTCTACTCCTGAACCAGGGGTCGAAGTATGAACCGTTGGTAGGGGAAGTGGGACTGTTAGAGTGCAACGCTCATTATACACACATTCAATGTGTGGTGAGGCAGGTACAGTGTCTGTTCGACAGATTACTCCAAAAGAACAAGGCATTTTTTAGTCTATATGTAACTGAAATTCCACATGTCCCAAACATCCACACCGAATGTGAGTCTACATTGCAAATGAAGGGTTACCAATTAAATTAGATTTACCAAGCGGGAACTTCAAAGCAATCGATACCAACGACGATCGCAGTTTTCGCGGTTTTGCAACCATAATACAACAACAAAAACAACGTTTTTCACTCGTATAGGCTGCGTAACAAAGATGCCAAGAAACCCTCAGCACATTTCCTTTTGTGTACCACCATTATTTTCATTCTATCCAAATCACACTTATCTAATCATATCTCTCTAGTTTCCCGTTAGCAGCGACGAGTGACGTAATAATAACTGTTTGCGTATTTCGGACAAAATACGCTTTACGTGCACTAACGGTGGTATCTTGTATTTTTATTCACCACTTCAGCTTTCACTGTGAGATGGATAAAGCCTGATTTTCTACACTTCACTGTTTTGAGCTCTACAACCAATGATGCTTCGTTGGTTCTGTCTCGTTGATCATTACAGTATGAAAACATAGTAGACAGTAAGTGAACTGAAACGTGTCCAACCGAACAGTCGATAACAGGGAAGTCACAGCATACAGCAAGTTCGTTGTAAAAGTGGTTCTAGAAAAGTTTTTACAGACGACTCCTTTTAAAAGAAACCTTAGACTCCAGTTTCACTCTTATTAGAGCTCATAAGCTCATAAGTGGTACATATGTAAGCCGTAAACCGATCGATGAAATCCAGTTCATTTGCTCTCAAAACGAAGAAAAAGATTGCATAGTCGTTGATGCATCCATTGGATACGCCAGAGCAACCTGAGTACTTTACACGGGTAATTGTGTCTGGACGTCTAGAAGTGACAGGCTCAGTATGAGGTCAGTCGCAGAATGGCCAACACGATTGCTTCATGAGAATGTGGACCAGAGTATAACTGAAAAGCTGGGGAAGGATAAGTACTAGTGATTATTTGTGGCAAAACTGAGACTCAAGCGTTTACATCCTGCAGGCTGAGACCTCTGTGACTGGGCTGTAGCAAGCCGTAGGTAACGTCAAGTTTCCAGCCCAGTTGTGACTGGCGTGGAACTGGATGTACATCGGATAGAGATAAGACTTCACCGAACCAGTGCAGACCTTGGTGATCGAAGAGAAATGAGTAGCAAAAAAGTTGAGGTGGCAGGAGCCGTGACAGCTTGATTGTATCTAGTCTCAGGAATAAGGGACATATTAATAAATAGATTAGGAATAACACAGCATTACGAGCAAGTTGTTATACCAAATGTTCCAACCATTTCGGATGGCCTTCTTTAGGAGTGTTGGAAATAAGGCACATAACCTAACGAACAAGCATAATGTTGTCGACCTATTGCTAGTATGTCACTAAGGCAATTCGCGGTCAACAGTTGCAAATGCCTGAAATGTTCAGAGTAAACTGAATGCCTGTCATTGCACACAGACAGACTAAAACTCGACCTAAATGGCAATCATCCATGAGTGAAAGGTTTTAATACAACTCCGGACCTAAGTGGATTAACACCGTGTACTGACAAATGTTCCATACAACTTTTAGTATCTCACCCCTCGAAGCTTTAACAATCCTGACTAATAACAAAGAGACCAGAAATTAGACGTCAACTTTATGTGCATTGTAGAGCAGGTCAAAAAGAAAGGGACAACTCGTTCGTTGAAACTAATGGTAGCCCTCCGTATCAGGAAAGACAGAAACCGAGAATAAGAAATGGAAACAAGTATGTGTTGTGTAGGACATGCTAATAAGGGAGCTGGTGTTTCACTACTGACAACAGACGCAGACGTTCAAACCGTGCAAAAATAGGTTCATGTTCGTCGTAGTGTTTTTTTCAATCCTGTAACGGGCATCTAACGACAAACACATTCGCAAGTCAAGCGTTTGTTGCGGTCACAAAAAACGTTTAGTAACCGCCAAAATATACAAACAACATGGCGTTTAGCAACGGAGATCACCACTTTGGCATAATACACGACTCACTGAAAAAGACACCGCACTGCTTCAGCAACAGTTCCGAGGAAACGCATTCATTACTGTTTGTGTGAAGATATTCGGAACGTCCACTTGCAGTATCCCCTGAAAAATTTCCTCAAGTGCTGAGTTATGTCGCATTTTACAACGCACCAATTTCCCTCGATTGGATTGAGCACTGGAAAACACAGGGTGGTCGAAGCAGTTGATTACCTAACCATGGAGGCTTGTTGAATGTTTCTTCAATGTGGTACTGAACGACGTTAGGTATCATACTTAGCGGACGGTCGCATAGTTGAAACACTTTTAGTGTCCAATGTTGGCAAGTTTCTCTCGAAAAGAAACTCAGACTGGTCGTGAAGTCCCCCAAACCAGATTCAACGGTGGCACCCACTGCACGCACACACGAGCCATGATTGTGTATGACTGACATTGTTATTCGTCTTTCGTGAACCACTCTCATACAATCGTGATACGGTGCAGCCTGAAAGCAGTTTCAGCCAAGAAAGTAACCCACATTTTTATCTGATAAAAAACGTTCAAGTTTACCTGTTAACCTCAACAGTACTTGCAACAACAAGATCCGGTGTCCAATGCAGACCAAGCAGTGTCAACAGTGAAACACCCTAATACGCGAGTGTGGTCGAAATGTTCACCACAATTGCAAACAAATTGAGTACAAGAATATTCAGAGGCTCTAACAATGCCGTGGTTTCAAGGCTAATCCAATCCACCGGTGTGTTAATCAGTGATTCATCAAGCCTTCTCAAACGATATCCACTGTCCTCCCCCAGGTCTATCAGATTCCGCCCGCGATATGCAGTCTAATATGGTGTGTGCACTCACCGACAGCCATATGGCCAAATTGTGGTGGATTGTCAGGTCGGAGGTGCGAGTTTTCAAACGCTCGGCCGAATACCTTAACGAGGGGGGGG